>NW_018923159.1:92025-120165 GCF_002207925.1 Prunus avium | reverse complement strand
TTGTCAGACCTCTGTGCCACATGCAGATGATCTGTCGGTGTGAGCTTGTTACCAATCATGCCTCCCAGCAGCGCTGCTCTGTTCGGCATTGCCTCAGAAAAGTTCGGTATTATCTCAGCAAAGTTTGAGGCCGTACCGTGATGATATGTGGAGTTTGGGAAGACATGGTTTGGAGGAACCCTTATCTGCGCATTCGGTGGCGCAAGGGACAATTCAAGGTTAAGATCATCAAGGTGAGTGCATGAGGATGCCATTGTTTTGTTTTTGGATTTTTTGATGTTTTTCTCTGAATTTGCAGGAAGAAATGCGGGGTGCTCTTCTACTTCACCGAGATGAGTTTAAATAGACTTATACAGACGAGGGAGCCGAAAGCACTTCGGATCTCGAGGGTGCTATCCTGTGCTCTTTTCTCTCGGATCCCTTCATTTCCGGCGCAAATTGCGAGCACGTTTTTTTTTTAAAAGGGAGCATGTCTACACTTTCACTTACTTTTACCTCCCTGTTTTCTGATTGCTTTGTATTTTTGTCTATTATTTCCAGTCATTTTGTTTTTCTTTTCTTTTGTTTAAGTTTGGGGAAGTGTGTTTTCCTTTTTATTTTATTTTATTTTTCTTTATTCATTGTTTTTCTTTTTAATTTAAAAATAACTTGTTTTCTTCTTGTTTGACAGGTTTCTTAAGAATTTAGTTGGAAGAAGAGACAAAATTAAAGATGCGTCTTGGACACCTGGTGCAAGAATCCCATCTCTTCTTTTAAATTCTTGTTTGAATTGAGTGTTTCAGTTTTTATGTATTTATTTATTTATTTTGTTTTTATTTAATTAGGTAGTACAATTTAAAACTCATAGGATATTCTTTGAAGGAGCTAAACTTTTGGTAACTCCAGTAAGCAACCGCGGTCTATACAGTGTCTAGGAGTTCTTTAGGCGACACCTTCGGTGTTTCCATCGGCCTACCCGGCCGAAAAGAGGGAAGCAAGTGAGAACCTGGTGGAGGATGTTAAAAGTCTTTAATGCACCATGTTGCCTTTGTCCAATAAGTTTTTATTAATTTAATTTAATTTTTATTGTATGATGAAAAGAAACTTACTCATCAATTAGATTTCTTGATTTCTTACTCATCAATTGGATTCCTTTATTTCTGCATTATAGGCGTATTGAAAGACAAGACTTCGGTTCCTGGGAAAAAGAAAAAGAAAAAAAGATGAGACTTCGGTTCCTCAAAAAAAATAATAAAAAATACGAGACTTCTTCTTTAATAAAAGAAGAAACTAATAAAGGATAAAAATTCATTTAAATAAAAGAAAGGGAAATTACTCATTAATAACATAAAAACGATGTTATTGATGTGAAATGAGGTAAATTTTGGTTAGAATACGTGTGCCCTGATACATAGATACATTGATGCATTGAGAAACAAGTCTTAAAGCAACTAATAAAACACAAGACATGAAAATTCAGTAAGCTTAAGCTGCTTTTTGATCAACAAAATCCCTAAAAGCATCTAAAGCAGCAACCGAACTTGTTGGAAAGCCATGCTCAAACTTGGCACTAAGCCTAACAGCTCGTTGTTTCATGTCTTCATCGCCCATCAGCTTCTCAATTCCCTTCACTATTTCTTCCTTCTTTATTTTCTCTGAAATATCATCAGAAATCAGATACCCCACTTTGAGAAAACTCACCACCAATTTGGCATCATGGTGTTGGTCGCCTCTGATTGGCCACGCCAAAAATGGGACCCCACGCCCAATTGCTTCCACGGTTGAATTCCACCCACAGTGTGATAAAAATCCTCCTGTTGATGGGTGGCTCAGTATCAACAGCTGTGGTGCCCATCCATGTATTATCAAACCCCTTTTCCCCACCCGCCCATCCAATCCATGAGGGAAATATCCTTCTTCGCCTTTTGAGGGCGGACCCGGCGGTCTACCTGAACCGGATTGGACCGCCCATATGAATGGCCGGTTTGATGCTTCTAATGCCTCTGCCAATATTGTGAACTCCTCCACTGTAGGACCCACCTCGCTTCCGAATGACACGTATAGTACTGATCCATTTGACTTTGAATCTAACCACTCAATCACCTCGTCCTCACTGATGTTGGATCTTCGATTACTGGTTCGGAGTTTGCCATCGCGAAGAATTGAACCGTCTGATTTCCAGTATTGTTCAGGCAAAAGCGGGCCCACTCCCCAAACCGGTTTCCCAATTTGTTTGGCTAGGTATTCTATAAATGGGCGCTCCAAATCATCACACGTGTTGATCATCAAGGCAATAGAGCGGTCTGCTTCATCTAACCAAGGAGGTCGACCGCCTGGTTTGGGTGGGCCCATTCTTTTCTGCCCAGGTCCCTCAAAAGGTGGGGGTGGGCCAGGTGGAGGAAAATCTACACCTGGGCCTAACGGTGGAGGCAGGCCATCGCTATGCCCACTAGGAGGCGGACCAGGTGGAGGAAAACCTGCACCTGCCCCTGGTGGTGGACTGCCGCCATGAATGGGTAGTGGTGGCCCTCGAGAATGTTGTTTAAGATCAGATAGCGTGAGGGCCATTTCTTTGGGTAGCCCTGGGAGCAAACGGGTCTCCCCGGATTTGATATCCAAGGGTTGGGCCTTCCACATGGCATACTCCATGGCAGCAGAGCAAGCACCGGAGGTGAAGAAGGCCACAGTTGGAATTCCAAATTTCTTAAAAACCTCGGCAGTCCAGCCCGTCATGATGTCAAGGACAGCACAAACGGGTGTTGCAGAATCCGGATTATCGTATCGGGTCGAGAGCAGCTTTTCAAGGCCAACGCCCATCTGATTATGGCGATCATGGTGGGGGCGGGGCGGGCCAGAGCCGGGCTGAGGCAGCGGAGATGAACCAGACGACGATGGTGGTGGGATTTCATCTGGGATTTCAGCGATTTGGACAAGTGGGAATTGGCGGAGAGATGAAGGGACAGAGGAGGAGAGGTTGGAGGAAATGACGAAAACGGCTTTGAAGTTTCTGGAGGCTAGTTGCTTGCAGAGCTCCATTAATGGGAACAGATGACCCTGCCCAATAAATGGAACGATCCATATCTCATTTGCCATCTTCAATTTGGTTGTGTTTTGGATTTGGATATGGTTCTGGGTTTTTATACAAGAATGGAGAAGAGGAAAGTGAGAAGAAACCTTAGCTACGAAGGAATTGCTGGTCAAAAGAGAGTTCTGATGATGCAGGTTGTCTGGTTGGTAGGAGTGGGATTTGAAGTTTTTAAGGAAAAGGAGGTTTTGACTGTTAGGTTCGTTGAAACAGTTGAAAGCGAAACTTCTAACTTGCAGGGGATCCCTCTGAAACGAGGACACTTGGCAACGGTGCTATTATTTTATTATTTTATTGTTTAGATTATTAATTTTGATTTTAATTGCTATGAGTGTGAAATGCTTAAACCGAGTTACCGACCATTGAGATAGGTCGGTGTACACCGACAAAGCAATGAATGTCAATTTATCATGAACAAATAATGTAAAAGTGAATTTCATATGATAATGTTGAGAGACAGTTAGGTGAAAAGATTCTGATTGTAGGGTATTATGGATTGGCTTTCATGATTGATTTGTCAAAGCAGCTATATTGGTTTGTTTTGACGTAAGCGATATTAGGGAGGGAAATTTGAACACTAAACTTCTAAGATTAGAGTCTTAACTATTTGAGCTACAAACCTATTGCTTATCTATATTAACAACTTGATATAACTAGGCATATAACTTACAGTTTTGCCCTACAGCCAATGTGGGTCAACAGGTTACGCTGGGGTGAAAAAAAGGGCTAACGAACGAAAGGCGATCTGGTTCGAATGTTGACTAAAAATAAAGTCAAGTGATTCATAACCAAACTGAACCAGTTTGGCTTGGTTCCCTATATGATGGAGATCGGGTTCAAGACATAGGACACCAACCACACACACGAACACCGAAATCTAGGGCTAGTGCAAACTTACATATATCGTAACAAATCCATGCCACATATAAACTATTTCAATAATCATAAACAAAAGTCGCCTACAACTATTACATTAGCCTTATTTATAGCCTTACTTAAGCGCCAAGGTTATTTGGTCCAAAAGTAAACTAATTATCTATAAAATCACACATAAATAATAAAAGATATCCTAAAATTACCTAAATAAGAAAATAACAATATCTCATAAAATAACTGATTAAATGATAAATATCTCTTTTGATCTACCCCACATGCTCTGCATCACTACAACTATGGTCTTCAAAGTTATTGTCGACCGTGGAGGTGGGCCAAACCGAACTGTGCCCACCTCAAGTTTACACGTACAAGCTACTTAAATACGTTTTGAACACGGATTTGGGGTGCAACTTGTCGGCCGGAGGTGGGTCAATGTTATTTATATGGATAACTAGCATATCCTGCATATTTTGTTAGTAGTTCATTCTCAAATACTTAAAAAAATTTGACAACATTGAAGCAAATGCTGTAATAGCTTTATACTACTTTTCTTATAATACAGAAGGCACAAAGATGATATGCTTTACGGCTCACCGAATGAGCTGATTAGGCAACAAAAACTCAAGAAGATGGAAGAATATCTAAAGCCACTTCCTTGAGCGATGGCATAGCTTCCTGCTGGTGCAAACAAACGTATCTGTTCCTCACTTTTCTGAACACTTTCCATGGACCTGGGTAGCACCTAAATGCAGCATAATAAATCAATACATAAAAGGTTAATACGTTTTTCGTATCACAGACCTGTTGAAAAGAAAAACAGCACACAACTATCTCTTGGTTTGTATATAACTGAAACAGATAGAGTATGAGTAGCTAGCAAACCTGAAAAGGGTCCCTCCATTGCGTCCCTTAAAATTGTGAATGTAGTATACAGTCTCCATAACTGGAAATAGGGTCTGGGAAAGTGCAGCGAGCTTCGGGTAGAAGAAAGGCGGATAATCTTATTTCATATTCAAGAAAAACGGTCATGAATGTCACCGAAAAGATCACTAATGGTTTCAAGAATTATAATCAATGATTTTGATTCTCAAAAATCCTAATGCTGTAATGCATTCATGGCACTGATCGATTGATACCAAAAACAAAAAGAAAATTGCCAATACTGGGCATAAATAATGATGTGCATCTTATTTGACCAAATGACCAAGTAAACTATATTGGATGGAGAATATATATTAAGACCATCTAAAATTTGCAAAGGATACACCCAGATCTTATGCGGTCAAGTTCTCCATTGAAAATAATTAGGTTCCTGGAAGTGTTCTCAACAGCTTCTTTGTAAAGTTCTTCGACCACGAGCATTTCTGCATTGCAAGGAATAAGTACAAATTGATCACTAACTGTTGGGGGTAGGGGGTAATATATACTCAATTATGTGAGGTTTACTGATATGAGAAGAGAAATAGAAGAGGATAAAAAGTTTCAAAAGTCATCTTAGTGCTGTCTAGAAACTCTGTATAGCCATAACCATACATATCATTTATGTCTTTGTTAGCTATATGTCGATATTATTATATTTCTTTGCTATAAACACCACCACACAATCATTATGTAGATTATGTTTTCGCTGTGTTATATTTTCTACCCTCATAAACAGAGCACAAAATATAATGGCTGTCTCAAAATAAAATATAAATAAATAAAAGTTTTGCCACCAAAAGACAAGAAAAGAGACAAAGCCAATAAATAAAAGCAGCAAAAACAACACTAGCAAACAGGTAAAACAAGAACAAGAACAAGTCTAGCAAAGAGGTAAAACAAAAACTGCTGAAATTAGAGATGTACCCTCCATTAAATCCAAGAAATGCAAATGAAACAAAAACAAGAATGAGAACAATGTAGCTTAGTTTGGAACTCTCACCAAATAGTCAAAAAGAACTAGCTTAAAATACTGGGATATAAGGGTAAAAGCTCATCCTGAGCATGGCCATCCTCATATCGCCGTGGGAGTAATAGTGTTACCAGTGGGTCAAAGAAGAAACAAGAAAAAGAAGTAAAGAGAGATTGCAGGCCTTAAAAAGAAGAGGATATGTTGCAGGCCTTGGAATAAATTATTTGTTGCAGGAATTGTGGAGCGCATACATGTATTTGCAAGAAAGAGGGAGAAATCATTAGGAAAGTGTTGAAGGTAATTTGCAAGAACTAGAACGCAACTCAGGTACATCAAGAAAAGAGTGATGAGAAAATGCAAAACATTCAGTTTTGAAAAATTGTAAACTCATGTATTTAGAAATGCAGCGTTATTGGAAAACCTAGCCATGAAGGTTCATGTAATCCACTGAAGATAAGAGGAACAGAAGAAAGAGAATTAAAAGCTTGAAAGCACATCTTATTGTTATATATCTAGGAGCTCAATTTTCTCTTCGATATCTTATTGGTTCGAATTTGGTCTTTGCTTGTTTGCTATGATCATATACTACACACATCCCATATAAAGAAAAATGTGTTCCCTCTGCATTAGATTTTAGAACAATTATAAGAAGGAATATTTGGAACTACCATTGACATTAAAATATGGATAGGCAGCCAGGAAAAGTTCATCTTCTGGCTTCACACGGTCTTTCATTTTCACTTTCTCAACAAAACCAAAATCCTCAAAAAATGAAGGCTTCGTCAGATAGTCCAGCTTGAAGGAAGCTCCTTCAAAAACTGATTCTCTTGCAAATTTAACTTCGCTGGCCTCAGGGAAGAACTGAAAGCTTTCATACAAAGGTTAATACACTTTACCTACAGGCTAGGTACTTAAAAATGATAACCAAGGAAAAGAAACAAATAGAGTAGCTAGGTTACTACAGAGTTGTGGATCACAGAAAAGGATTTTTGATGATATATGCTACTATGCGGTTCAAGAAGACAAGCAAACACCTTAAGTAGTAAAGATAAAGCCATTTCAACCAACTTTCCTGTGAAACCTTTCACAGCAACACTCCCAGAAAGCTTGTATCATGTGGAACTTGATATAGAAAACAAATCTAAGAAACCCATGCTCAACTGTGATCACATGCATTGCATATTCTCAGACATGGGTTAGGCCAGCTGGCCAAGGCTGGTGCTGCCCTTTTGCATCTGAGTTCGAAAGCCCCTCCCCGTAGTTTATAGCAGTTTAGACTATCGCTTATGCAAATATCAGTAGCTTGAGTCATATCTTGAAGAATCCACAAAATAGAACATCAAATTTCGGTAACAGATTGATTTCAACTATTAAAACAGAATAGCATGTTTTCTTTTAACAAACTAATTTAGAAGAGTTCCGTCTTATTTGGTTCAGGGAACTGCGTTTTTTTAGTTAGCGTTTCTGCTTCTTAGAAATTAATGTAGTATAATTTCTCACAAGAAAAAAGTCATGTACGTATAAGTGAGTCCATTATAGTTTATCTTCCGAAAAAGAAAAAAGAGAGAGGTGAAAGATGAAGAAAATTACTATTCTGGTCCGGGTGGCTTTCTCTGGGTTTATTAAGCGGTTACAAAATTCTCGAATTAGCTGCATACTTTCTGTCATTTCTATTCCTCCTTCGCCATCCCCTGAAATGTGTAGAATGGATTAAGATGAAAAACATAATGCAAGTTGATGGTGGAAGGAACAAACAGCTGTAAACATATATATATATATATATATATATATATATATCAGCTGGTGGAAGGAACCTGGTACAGATTCCAGTCCAGAAGTAGGGAACTCAATCTCCTGCACAAGTGACTTGTCGTTATCCCGACAAACATACTCCTTAAAATTCACAAATGGCCTGGTATTACGTTTTCATTATTTCTCAATAAAATTCTAACTCACCATCAACTGCTTGTTGTCCTTCAAAGCCAAATCAGTTGCTTTTCTGGCCTATCAATTGTCACGTAGCCCAAGAAAACACTTAGCACCAAATAGCTGTAAATTAGAAACCAAAGCCACACCTGACACCTAACAAATCAAGTGAAATGCTGACAGTGTACGCGAGAGAGATAGAGAGGTGCTGAGGTGCTGCTTGTGATAATTATAAAGTAAGTATTAATCAAAATTCTTCATAGATTTCAATATAAAATAACTCAGGTAAGGTGGAATAAGACATGCAAATTTTAGGAAAACGCATATCCCAAATAAAAAAATATAAGTTCACACGAAACTAGTGGCAAAGTAGAAGGCGCATAATTACTTGTTCAAGGAGTTCAGAATAGTCGCTAGGAATTGAGACGTCATCAAACTCAACCGAAGCAGCAGCGTCGTTGTCATCCCGAGAAGCCGAATTTGCCACAAATTTGAGATTTCTAGAGACACTGAATGCAGCAGCAACTTTGCGTGTACTGAAGTTGCCGCCATAAGTTTTTGGTGGCAAACAATTGCAAGTAACAGCAGCAACCTACAGCTTGTGGCAATACAAAGGTCAAGACTTTGGTTTCACATTTCGAAATTGCCAACGAGTTTCATTTAAATTACCTTGCGACTTGGAAGAGAAGGCACCACCGAAAACGGAACCTCAGATAAAGGCATTTTTCATTTATCACTCTTCTCTTCTGTAACAGAGGGAAAGAGAGGCTCGTATCTCAGTCAAGAGTTTGGGGGCACCACATGGCGGGGATGATCCAATCAGCAGGTGTTTGATTGGACAATAATAATAGCCAATGGCGATTCTATCCTCTTTCTATATATTCGGCCCAGCCCATCAAAAGAAAAATATTTCCGGAATTTGAAGTGAAATTTCATTCCCCTTAGACCATCTCCAACCCATGAGGGGCTAAACTCAAATTTTCCCCATACAAAAAGTGACTGTTTGTGTCTAATAAATCACGACCATGAACTGACCGAAGGAGCCCCTTTTCTCGGCCCTGACATTTGCTCAAACGCAGCGTTTCGCCAAGATATTCAGCCCTCCTGAAGACAAAAGAAAAGTTGCTAAGGCACGATATCTCGGCCTCGATAATAGGCCGAGGCCGAGGCAGAACAAAATCACGGCCAATGATATTAAAAAAATCAAATCATCACGTGATAGCAGGGTCCCATGCTTCATTTAATGAAGTAATGCCTCTGTTTATTGCAGCAAACCCATTGGCCACAAATAAGCATTTAATGCACGAGGGAAGGTGGGAAGTGACTGAAGTCAGGATTTGGTGATAGGAATCAGAAAGGAAACAGAGTGATTAGACGCAGACATTCTCACAAGGATTCTTACAGCTTGAGAGATTGGATGACCAGCTATCAGAACAATAAATGCGTCCCCACGGCCAGAGGCGCAGAACCCACGATCAGGGCGGCGGCCGAGATTCACTAGGATTTATGGGGTCACACCACCATACTTCACGATCCCAAATGTCGATTGGACTACCCACTTGCTCTAATCAGACTCCCCTATGCAGGATTTCAGCCTCGATTACTCCTCCAGGAACTCTTCCTATAAATACAAGGCTCAAGACTACTTTCAAAGGGTTCAAACATCAAACAAAAGTCTCCCACGTTGCAAATTATATTTTCCTGTAATGCACTTTCAATATCTTTACTTGCTTTCCTAGGAGTAGTGTTAGTTTGTAAGGAAAATCGATTCATCAATATATCATACGACCCTTGATTTTCAAGGCGCCGGAGCACTATCTCTATTACTCATTCATTCACCCCATATATCATACGACCGCCGCTCACTGAGCAGTGCACCGGAGCACCGCCCAAAACCCACCATCAGCACCACCCATAGACGGCCTTGTAGCTCAGGTCGTGAACCTTGCAGCCGAGATCAGTTCCTCTCTCGGCTACAGTCGTTTGATTAGAAGACAAGTTCAAACAGGCGCACCACTTAACCATTTCCATCCACATCAACCTCTCGACGCACAGTAGATCGTGCTGGCATGCCCGCACACAACCGCACCGCATCCAAAAGCAGGAAGCCACGTGTCAACGCACATCCCCTCGGCCCGGAACCCCAGGCCGTGAGATCTGCGCAGCCGACACTTTTGGCACGCCCGGTGGGATACTTGTCAAAAACTTATGGTGGAAACTAGGGCACAGGTAAAGCTCAAAAACAAAGCAGTCGAAATGACTTCTGAGACTCCTGAGTCCACCTCACCAATCACTGTCACCGAGACCGAACATTCGGTCAGGATCTCGGCCAGCGTTCCAATAACGACGGATCGCACGGCCGAGTCCATGCAAGAACAGGCAGTAGTGGAGGAGCTGATCCTTCATGGCCGCAATGGACAGATTCTCCTCAGAGCTGTGAACGCTTTTCCAGGAGAGGATGCCGGCAACCTCGCCCACGACGCCTCCCAGAGCCGGACAAAGAGGCCAGGAGCGCGAGAGGATCGAGCCTTACGGCGAAAGCAGTAGCCTCGGCATCCCTGGCCGCACCCAAGCGTCAGGCTAGGACCAACATTCTCTGCCGCCGAAGAACAGCTGGGGCAGTCCCAGCCCACATGGGCGAATCCCGGACCAACCTACTTGGCAGGGACAGCACACGGACCACTCCATGCTTTGGTCGTATCGCTAAGGCAAAGCAGCCTCGCGCATCCCGGGATCCATTCACTCGGCCCGGTTTACACTGCCGCCGTCCAGACCCATCCTAGCCCAAGCAACGCGACCACTGTTTCGTCACAACAGTACGGTCAGAGCAATCCGACCGTCTCACCACCATTGCAGGCGTCGTTGTTTCCACCGGGCTCTCACCTTCACTACGGTTCGGCCATCCCAGCGGCAACGCACACGCACCTTGGCCAAACCCATGGCTCTCATCTGGCGTCAACCAGCTCGGCCACACCGGCCGAGTCCCCTGTCCCAGTGGCCCAACAAACGAGGCCGCAGAACGATGTGCAACAGGCCCAAGGCCGTGTGCGGCCCAGCATGAGGCACCACCTCAAGGGGTCCGACTCGAAGACGTCCGGCGAATGATCGAGGACGGCCAGACGCGCCAGAAATCGACCGAATCCCTCTTCCCCGGAACTATCGGTTGCCAGAATTCATGCTGTTCTCCGGGGACGGGCAGACCTCCTCCATCGAATACATAGGCCGTTTCACGGCCCAATGTGGAGAGGCCGATTCGGACGCCCAAAAGCTCCGTTTGTTTGTTCACTCCTTGACCGGCGCGGCTTTCTCTTGATTTATAAACCTTCCAGCAAATTCGGTGAGGGATTGGCCTGACATGGAAAGAATATTCCACGAACACTTCTATCAGACCAACCGAGAGATAACAGTCGCTGAGCTAGCTAGAATGAGCCAGATGTCAGACGAATCACCTTGTGATTACCTGCAGCGGTTCAAAACGTGTAGGAACTGGTGCCGGACAAACCTGCCAGAGAGGGAATTTGTCAAGATGGCCGAAGAAGGGCTTGAATTCGAGTACCGGAAGAAATTCCAGGGACTCGAATTCCGGGACATGCATGACTTGACCAACAAGGTGGACAGATACGCATCCTTGTTGAAAGAAGAGATACAGAAGAAGACGGCTTCAAAAGGGACTTACTACAGAAATCCCATTGTCAGCTACGCCGAAGCAGACGCCCCTGCGGTGCCCGAGGACGACGAAGTAGAGATGAGTTCGGCCGAAGTCAGCCAGCCGAAGTCAACATAGACAAACCATTCGTCTGCAAAGGACTTATCAAGGCCGACAATAGCCGTACAAAAATTCCCGAAGCCAAGTTTGCAACTCGGGAAACGAAGGCCTACACTTTTGACCTAACAAGGGCCGAAGCTATCTTTGACCTGCTATTGACCGAGAAAAAGGTCAAGTTGTCATTCGGCCATAAAATTCCGAAGCCCGACGAGCTCAAAGGGAAGACGTTTTGCAAATACCATAGTTCTTGGTCCAACAACACCAACAACTGCGTTGTCCTGTGAAGGAAAAGGAACCGTCGGCCGGATCAGAGCCAGTGCTGTGTGAGCAATGCAGGTGTGAGGTCGGTCAGCCCAGGCTACAAGAGAACAAGAGGAAGGCCGCCGAGCCATCTCAACCGATCACGAAGAAATTCGGTGGTCAGAACTATCGTCAGCATGCCAGCAGGGCTGTTTTCGACCGACTGGGGGCACAGACCCCCAGTATCTCAGCGGGCCACGAAGACGAGACCCCCCCAGGCCAGTAAAAACTTTCAAACCACCGGTCATGCGGGACGATCGTTGGTACCATGCGCGACCTGGGGGCAGGGCCGAACCATTGACAAAAACCCAGCTGAGAAGGATGCAGAGGCAGGTCCAGCAGGCCAGGATACAGACGACCCAGGCCGAGAGTTCCAAGCACCAGAAGAAAATAGCTACTACAGATGGGTCGTCTTCACCACTGATTGTCCCCTCTACGACAAGGACGGCCAGCATCAAGCCTCCAAGGGCGTGGCGCCCTAAGCAGGGCGAGAACCCCCATAGAACGGCAGCCGTTTCGGTCCAGCCAAAGGCCGTGCTTCTGGAGAAATCAGACGAGGGCATCATCAACGTCTACCACGGAAGAGATCCCCCTTTCTCGGCCAACGGTTTGTCCTTTCTCATGGAATTCCATAAAGACTATTCAGCCACTGACCTGTACGGCATGACCCCTGAGAACCGTGAAATCGTGGAGTTAGCCCTAAAAAACGCGAAGGCGGAGGGACTCCTCATTACCAACGGATCCGACTCCGCCATTAAGGCCGTATACCAGGCGAACAGGGAAGCCAGAGTGAGAGGGATGCTAGGATACCAGCCCGACCTAGCAGGATTGGAGGCTAAAGCCCCCTTCAGCAAGGGCGACTTGGAGTATCTCTGGCAGTATTTCACCGTGACTCCGGCTGACACTATCTTTGGTCTGACGACCGAGGAAAGGGCCCGGGTTGGCCGTCTGAATGACTACTTAATGGCTAGGGATACGTTGACCAAGGCTAGTAGGGGAAACCCGCTGGAGCCGGAGGAAGTCGGCATGAATATGGTCTTGGTGCTACCATCTGAGTTTTCAGCCCCAGGCGGGCAGACCAACTGACATGGTCGAGGAGCAGCCTGATCAGAGGCCAAAGACGAAGGAAGAATTGTTAGCCGTGGCATTTAATGAGGTAATCCCTAGAGATGAGCTGAACAAATACCGACACCTCAAGCCGTTATACATCTCGACTCATGTAGAGGGTGTGCCCATATCCAAGGTTTTCATTGACTGTGGGGCAACGGTCAACATCCTTCCTTATTCCCTGATGAGGAAGCTGGACAAGTCAAAGGAGGACCTCATCCCCAGCGACGTGGTCATGAGCAGCTTCGTCGACGATAAATCTAAAACCATTGGCGTGTTGCCATTAAAGATTACCGTGGCCGATCAGACAAGAGTCGCGGCCTTCTATGTAGTCGAATCCAGTGTGGACTACAATATATTGCTCGGTCGTGATTGGATCCACCAATCCGGGTGCATACCGTCTTCCCTCTTCCAACTGTTATTCTTTTGGGACGGCCAGAAGGTGTCCATACACCCGGCCGACGAAAAACCTTTCCAGGCCAACGCCGTACAAGCACGGATTTACGACGACGACGTTGGATGGGTTGTTCTCACCGGCCACGATGCAAGCGGCCGACCAACCAGAACGACGGCCCAAAAGGTGCTGGAGCTAGGCGCCGAGAATGTTCGACAGGATTCGGCGCACGAAGTGTTGATCGACCTCACCAGCCTTTAGATGACAGACAAGGCCACTAGAGAAGAAGGAGTAGCGGCCGTGGTTGACTTGCTAGAGAGACTGCTGGAACATTGGGCGGGGGAATCCTTACGGCCAAACTCACCGATCAACCTGATTGAGTTCCTCCACGAGTCAGACGAGGCGGGCGCTCTGACCATTGAGGACCTAGAAACGGCACCAGCCAAGATGGAAGATGGCTATCCCGAAGTCCAGGACCCTTTGCTAGAAATAAATGTAGGGTCGGAGGCCGAACCACGACCTTTTTTTGTAAGCCGGGGAAGAAGGATTCTTACAGCTTGAGAGATTGGGTGACCAGCTATCAGAACAATAAATGCGTCCCCACGGCCAGAGGCGCAGAACCCACGATCAGGGCGGCGGCCGAGATTCACCAGGATTTATGGGGTCACACCACCATACTTCACGATCCCAAATGTCGATTGGACTACCCACTTGCTCTAATCAGACTCCACTATGCAGGATTTCAGCCTCGATTACTCCTCCAGGAACTCTTCCTATAAATACAAGGCTCAAGACTACTTTCAAAGGGTTCAAACATCAAACAAAAGTCTCCCACGTTGCAAATTATATTTTCCTGTAATGCACTTTCAATATCTTTACTTGCTTTCCTAGGAGTAGTGTTAGTTTGTAAGGAAAATCGATTCATCAATATATTATACGACCCTTGATTTTCAAGGCGCCGGAGCACCATCTTTGTTACTCATTCATTCACCCCATATATCATACGACCGCCGCTCACTGAGCAGCGCGCCGGAGCACCGCCCAAAACTCACCATCAGCACCACCCCTAAACGGCCTTGTAGCTCAGGCCGTGAACCTTGCAGCCGAGATCAGTTCCTCTCTCGGCTACAGTCGTTTGATTAGAAGACAAGTTCAAACAGGCGCACCACTTAACCATTTCCATCCACATCAACCTCTCGACGCACGGTAGACCGTGCTGGCACGCCCGCGCACAACCGCACCGTATCCAAAAGCAAGAAGCCATGTGTCAACGCACATCCCCTCGGCCCGGAACCCCAGGCCGTGAGATCTGCGCAGCCGACAGTGACTATTTGGGTTTTGCCCGGACTCAAATTGTTTTTTCTCCCAACCCTCCGGACTCAAATTTTAAGTCCACAACTTTATTAAATTGTTTAAGAATTGTTTAAGTCTAATTTTTTTCTTTTTAAATAACTTCATAATTAAAAATTTTGAACAATTTGACCTAAAAACATTGAAATTCCACAAATATAATTTGACCTAGATTAATTTAAAATATTGTTTTGACCATTGAATTTAAGTTTCAGCCGTTGGATTTTTTTTTTTTTTTTACCATTAAAATACATTTAGAATATAATTTAAAAAAAAAAAAAACCAAATAGCAACAGCAGCTTGACAAGTGGCGGGACAAGCAGACAAACTTGAACAGCACAGCAGGTCAACTGGGGCCCACGTCAAATTCTGTGCACATGAGGCTGTTTTAGGTGCAGTGGGCTCCGTTGAATAGTGTTGGGTCCAGGCAATACTTGGACCCATATTTGGGTCCAAATTTGAGTTTTCCCAAATTTTGGGTCCTTCATTTTGTTGGGTTGGGGGAGATTTGGGGCAGTATTTTGGGTTTGGATCCTTGCATTGGAGATGGCCTTAGATCATCTCCAACCCATGAGGGGCTAAACTCAAATTTTCCCCCTCCTAAACGTGACTATTTGGGTTTTGCCTGGACTCAAATTGTTTTTTCTCCCAACCCTCTGGACTCAAATTTTTTTCATAACTTCATTAAATTGTTTAAGAATGGTTTAAGTTTAATTTTTTTTTAATGGAAAACTTTTCTTCATTAATCTTTTTAAATAACGTCATAATTTAATTTTTTGAACACGCAACGTAAAAAAAAAAAAAATTGAATAAATGAAAAAAAAAAAAAGGCCCAGCCTCTTTTTAAAGTTATTGATAAGTCCCTAAACTCTCTTTACTTAGACTTTGTAGAAGAATTAGATTTAAAAAGGGCTTATTACTTCACTTTTCTGATTTTCAGCTTTTCTGCGCTCTTAGAAGGTTTTTAAGGGAAAATCAACTTTTCGGAGGAATTTTGGTGCAAGGTCAATTGGAGATGAAAGCTAACACCTTGAAGTTCAATCTGTGATTTTTCCAGAATTTTCTACCTAGCCAATTGTAGGACTCTGATATAAGTCATATAAAAGGCCAGCCAAAGCCCTCAAAATGAGGATTCACATCCTAAGGAGATCAACCGCACAAGAGGAGAAAGCTGCAAACGAGTTCTTTCTTTTCTCTTCTTCTTTAAATTTTCAGTTCTTATGTATTTATTTTTGGAGTTCATCCAAGAACATGGGTAACTAATTTCTTGTTAGTTAGGGCTTATCTTGAAGCCCTAAACATGATTTCAATTCTATAAACAAGTTTGAATGGATTTTTTCAGTTTCTACAAGCGTGATGATTTCGGTTTCTCTATGTTATGTGAATTCTGATATTTTGTTTCTTTGAGTAGCTAACTTTAAAGCATGTATCGGAATTAAATTGTTGTAGACCATAGGTCAATTGCCATATTGAATGTGTTCTTGTTTGCAACGAATAATTGGGTTAAGAACTAGTTATGAGAAATCGATTCTTGAATTCCTAATAATAAATGCCATGTTTTAGGGTTTTTGTGACACTCATATTCTCTTTGATCTTAATGGATTCTTGATTGTTAAATTGAGTAAATGCCATACTGGATTTCAATTAAGAATACACGTATTGATGTAAATGCCATACACTTTACATACACTTAAGAGAGAATCATACAACTCGAGTCAAATGCCATGATCTTGTTGTGAGTGTCGTCATCATATGCTTACTAGAAATTGATTATCTATTGTCGTTTATGGATTGATTGATTGTTTGGAGGTGGATAGTGAGTCCTAGCTATTGTTCTTGATTGATTTTAAACTAATTTCTCTTAAACTCTAATTTAAATTCTGTTTTGTTTTCTTTTATTTACAAAATCAAATCAAAACCCCCTTGGTGTTGGCGTGTGTGTGGAAGTCCTTGTGATTTCAATCTTTATTTTGTTTTCGTGTTTAATTGTGTTCTAGTTTTCTTTGTGTGACATTATCTCTTTAGATTACAATCTCTGTGGGAATGACCCTTGCTTGCTTACTATACTATCATTTGATTTGTGCACTTGCAAGGTTTTAATATTGTTGTTAAAAATTACCAACAGTTACTTTAGATTTAAAAAAAAAAGAAAAAAAAAAGAGCCATTTGAATTGCAACGGCTACAAAACCAGGCGCAGACATGTGGCATGAGCCAACAAACAAACCCATCAAAGCTAGCCCCAGCACGGGCCCCAGTGTTTTTCTTATGCACATGGGCTATGCCATTTCAACGTGGGCTCCACTAAATAGTTTTGGGTCCAGGCAATAAGTGGACTGGTATTTGGGTTCAAATTTGAGTTTTCTCAAATTTTGGGTCCTCCATTTTCTTGGGTTGGGGGAAGTTTTGGGCAATAATTTGGGTTTAGGTCCTTGGGTTGGAGATAGTCTTAGGGCAGTTCCACCTATTTGCCATGGCAAAGGGTAGGTAAGTGCGGTTACTGTTCATGTGAATAGTATCTGCCCTAGCATATTTTTTTTGCTTTTCCACCTATTGCCATGGCAACCCAAGGATAATTACTATTCACATGAGATTAATTTTATTTATACATATGAGATTAATAAATAAAAAACTGCTAAGTACTTATAACAAAAAATTCTAAATTTTTGGTATTTTTAGGGAATTTTTTCCAATTTTCTTTGCCCTCAGGTTGTTCTTGCCTTCGGGCCTGCCTAATTTTGCTAGAGCCCACCATCTACTCGGGCTGGATATGATTGGTGGAGTGTGTTTTTGCAGCCTATGGGGCCTTTTGCCCTGACAATTCAAACCGGTAAAACTGCTCTTAAAAGTTGGATATGTCAATGGCTAATCAATGAATTGTAATCTCACACATCCATTCTAGTGAGTGAAATACTTTTTTGATTTGTACTATACATGTGACCCGATGATTGAAATTAGAAGTCCTTTACTAATCCTCAAAGGGCACTTTCCTATTATAACGAAATACTGCAATAAGAATGAAATAAACAACCAACTTGGCCAATCAAAAGGAAAGTCTCCCTCCATGATTTTTATCCTTAAAGATTTATCTTAAGTATTAGTTGATAGGTTTATTTAACTTAAGTAAATGTTATTGGAGCTAACTATGAGAAGCCATAGAAGTTCAAACGGTTAAGGGGGTAGATTTCAAAAGATGGCACAACAGATGTTTTATCTAAGACCAATAAATTTGGCCAAGTTATCAAAGAGGAAGTGTCGTGAGCAGATGAGTATCCAATTCCTATTGAAACTCTGAGTGCAAAAGAGGCATGAAATGTTATGTTTTCCTATTTAGATCGGTGCACAAGATACTAAGCTATAGGGGGTCCTATATCTTTTTATGCTTTCCTATTGAGGCCCAAAACCTTGTGAAATAAGGAAGGGTTTTGAAGCCTATTAGGGGGTCCTATATCTTTTTATGCGTGAACTGATCTGGTGGGCTTGGAAGATTAGTTAAGTCGGGCCTCGGTGATGAGTAGAGACGACTTGACCTAGCCCTTTATATGCTTAAGGCCCTGCTCTCATCAGACACGTTCTCTAATCCTATTCTCATCATAAAGAGAGAGCTGAAACAGATTATGAGAGAGAGCATAAGTCTTGAGCCGTTCCTGTTCTTACTAGGATATTGCTGTTGCGACAGATTGGATGAGTTCAGAGGTTGTGTACTCAAGGAAGATGGCTCCAGGTATGTCCTTATGTTTATACGTATTTCAAATTGTGTGAAAGATCTAGAACATGTAATAAAGTAATCTAACAGTTGGTATCAGAGCTTAAGGTTATTCACACACACTGAAATTGTTGTTCAAGCATGCCTACTATGTTTTCATATATGTTTGATGAGTGTTTGGTTTTGTTTAAATTTTGAAGATAGATTAAACAAGTTTTCTAAAATATCAAGAATATTAAAGAATCTGGAAAAGCATGTTTTTGATTTGTTTTTCATATTTTCAAAACTGTAAACACATTTTTGACCTAGCAGATGACCTTAAAACCTTAAAAATGCCTATATATCACAACAAAGTTGTGTGTTGTGTTAATTAGGTCATTCCCTATTCAGAAAGGTCTTTTGCGTAAAAAACGGACACCAAAAACCCCTAAAACATTGTTCACGGCAGATTTTGCTATTCACTGTAATTTAGGATTTTCTTTTCTTGAATTGTGTTTTTTGTTTGGTTATTTTCTGAGCTAGATTGTGTTTGCCTTTGTTCTGAGAATCAACAAACTTTTCATAACAAAACCAAACCTAAAAACTCAAACCCTAATGAAATAACCGAAAATTGCATCATACCTAAATTGTTTGATAAGTTTCTTCAACAAATAGAATCTGTCATGTAATTTGTTTGTGATGGCCCAAGATAACATGTAATTTGTGTAAGCTATAAGTAATCTCTTGCCACAAAGGTGTGATACTTAATTAAGGAAGTTTGCATGTGTTATTTGTTAGTTTTGTGAATAAAGTTAAACGGAAAACTGTTTTCTCTTAACAAATTGAGAATCGGTTTCTTGGAAAGTATTTACGCTTTTCTTTTGCAAATCCTTACAGCTTCGAACACTCCCTCAATCAATTTCTCGCAAATTGAAACACTCACTAGTCAAACTTCAAAAGATGGAAGTTTGATTTTAAAGATATTCTCAGAATGAATGAGATCAATTATGATCTCACTCATGTTATTTGTTCGTTTGTGTATCCTGTAGAACGACTCCAAAAGTTTGGGAAAAAGGAGAAGCATTTGGCTTTGAATAGGTGTCGATCGTGTCAACTTATCATGAATGGCATCCTAGTAAAGAATATAGTGGAGCTAATTAAGAAGCGGAACGAAGATGAGCTGGAGTGAAAAGGGGTTAAGGCGCAGCGACTTCGTCGACCTTATGGAGGACCCATAATGATATACACGGCTACAAAGAACAGTCTCAGAAATCTGAGAATCTTTTTAGGGTTCAGAATCTCAGGATCGCTGCAAAGCTTGGTGTATGCGCTTATGGAAGAGGACGAAACATCAATAAGCTACGCCCGAACCCAAATCACCTGTTGAGATTTTCTATACCACCACTAATAGGGAAATAGTGGTACTTGACCCGTTCCCTGCTAGGGAGAACAACATTTTCATGGCAGCACGTTGTGACAAGAAGGATTAGATAGCTACATGTTGTTTTCGTTAAAAATTATTGGAGTAGTTGATTTTAAGTTGGATTCAAGATTTATTTTAGAGTTGGATGATGTAGTTTTCAATACCCTAAATAAAGAGAAATTTAATTATGTTTCAAGATTATTAAGAGTTTTATTCAAGATTCAATAAAGATGTTTTTGTATCTCAGAATTCAAAGACAATAAAGATGGATTATATTGTCTCAATTACAATAAAGATGGTGAAGTTTTAATAGTTTAATCGAGTGAGAAAAAGATTAGAAGTGAAGGAACATCCACTAGGTTATGGCATGGATGTTTAGGGCACATTTCAAAAGAAAGAATGAAAATTCTCGTTAAGGAACAAATCTTGCCATCATTGACTTTCAATGATGACGAAATTTGCACTGAATGTGTTAAAGGAAAACTCACTAAGACTAAGAAGAAAGGTGCAATAAGACTAAGAAGAAAGGTGCAACTTGCAGTAGTGATCTCTTAGAAATCATCCTCACAGATATTTGTGGAATGTTCCCTCATCAAACAATTGATGAAAATCGCTATTTCATCACCTTTATAGATGACCATTCTCGTTTTGGTTATCTATATCTCATAGCAAAAAAGTCTCAAGCTTTTGAAATGTTCAAGACTTTCAAATTGAAGTAGAAAGGCAACTTGAGAAAAAGATCAAAATTGTGAGGTCAGACAGAGGGGGTAAATATTATGGATGTTTGATGAAGGAGGAAGACGTGCTAGACTTTTTTACTAGGTATCTACAAAATAATGGAATAGCTTCGCAGTACACAACGCTAGGAATTCTGCAACAGAATGGATTGACTGAGAGAAGAAATCAAACTTTGAAGGATATGGTTCGTAGCATGATTTCCAAAACTGATTTGCCTATGCCTTTTGTGAGAAGCGATCAAAACAGCAAACTACATACTTAATAGAGTGCCTAGCAAGTCTGTGCCTAAGACACCTTTCAAAATTTGGACTACCAGAAAGCCTAGCCTAAGACATCTCAATATATGGGGTTGCAAGGCTGAAGCTAAAATCTATAACCCTCAAGAGAAGAAGTTTGATCTTAAAACGATTAGTTGTCATTTTATAGGTTACCCCGCAAGGTCAAAGGGTTTTAGATTTTATTATCCAAATTATGGTACCCGAATTGTTGAGACTGGTTGTGCAAAGTTTATAGAGCATCAGGAGAATGCCACAGGGAATGAAGATTTTAATTTTGAAGAAGAAGGTGATGTAGCTGTGATTGAGAATGCTGAACAAGATGTTACACCCTTGGTTCCTTTAAGTGAAATTGTATTGGAAAATCCTCAGTTTGAAGAACCAGTTGATCCACAAGAACAAGCTATCGAGAATTCTGAGTTAGATAATCCATAAGAACCAGTACAACTGAGGATATCTGACAGACCAAGAAGATCCCCAGCAAATTCAGATTATGTGTACTTACAAGAAGCAGATTTTGACATTGGAGATGAGGCTGATCCAACAAGTTTTAAAAAAGCTATGGAGAGTCAGAATGCAGACAAAATGGAGGGAAGCAATGTTGAATGAACTCGAAAGCATGAAGAATAATCAAGTATGAGAATTAGTTGAACCTCACAAGAGCTAGAAATTGGTAGGCTCAAAATGGGTATTTAAAACAAAGAATGATAAGGATAGAAGAATCGAAAGATTTAAGGCTAGATTGGTAGCCAAAGGATTCACCCAAAGGGAGGGAATTGACTACACTGAGACGTTTTCTCCAGTTTCCACCAAAGATTCTTTCCACATCATTATGGTTTTGGTGGCGCATTATGACCTATTTTTGCATCAAATGGATGTCAAAACTGCCTTCCTGAATGGTGAACTCGAAGAATAAAATTATATGGGGCAACCTGAAGGGTTTGCAGAGGGAAAAGAGCATATGGTTTGCAAACTTGGCAAGGCAATTTATGGACTGAAGCAAGCAAGCAGGAGGTGGTATTTCAAATTCCATCAATCTGTTTCATCTTATGGTTTTGAAGAGAACATAGCCGACCAATCCATTTATCTGAAGAAGTGTGGGAGCCGATTTATTTTTATGGTGCTGTATGTCGACGATATAATTTTGGCTACAAATGACCACAATTTACTGAATAACACTAAGGAACTACTTTCAAACAATTTTGAGATGAAGGATTTGGGAGAAGCTGCTTTTGTGTTAGGCATTGAAATTCAGAGAGACCGAGCTCGAGGCCTCCTAGGCTTATCACAGAAAACATACATTAAAAGGATACTTGAAAGGAGTATGTGTTTTGGACAGAAAGTTCCGTTAGCTAAAGGAGATTTAAAGAAGGAGCATTGCCCCAAGAATGAAGAAGAAGATGAGATGAGGAACAAGCCATACGCTTATCTAGTTGGAAGCATTATGTATGCACAAGTGTGTACAAGGCCAGACCTAGCCTTGTGCATTAGCAAGATGGGGAGATTTCAGTCAAATCCGGGAATGCAACATTGGATAGCTAGAAAGAAGATTCTGAGGTACCTACAGAGAACAAAGGCTTGTATGTTGATTTACAGACGCATAGAGAATTTAGAGCTTGTTGGTTATGCTGATGCGAATCTTGGAAAAGCAGAGGATGATTACATCTCTATTTCAGGTTTTCTTTTCAAGATGGCAGGAGCAGTTGTTGCTTGGAAGAGTGCTAAACAAACTGGTGTTTCGAGTTCAACCATGTTTTTCAGAATACATAGCTTGTTATGAAGCCACTTCTCATGCAGTATGGCTAAGGAATTTTATTAAAGACATTAAGGTGGTGGACTCGATTTCTAGACCAATACAGATATATAATGACAACACTGTGGTTGTTTTTCACTGCATGAACAACAAGAAGTCGTTTGGACTTCAGCATATTGACAGAAAATATTTAATAGTGAGGGAGAAGGTAGCAGAAAAACTAGTCAGGTTTGATCATATCAGAACTCAAGATATGATTACAGATCTGTTCACAAAGTTTTTGCCTTCAGAAGCTTTTCTGAGACATGTTGAGAGCATGAGATTATTTCCTAGTTTTGATGCTACAATCTAGTGGGAGTCTTGTTCCCATTATGATATTTTGTTAGTTTTGTTTATTTTTCTGTTTTCTGTATTCAGGGATTTGTATTTATGGATGTTAATTTGGTTGACAGTTTTATTTATTATTGAATAAATTCTACCATTTTGACTATTTAGTTGTTTAAACTTATTATGCAATTTTGTTTATGCATGTGAGTTTATGGTCTCTTTTGAGATAATATTGTTTTAATAACATTGTGGATTGACTCTTGCTAAGTTGTAAAGGGGTACTTGTACTGAAAAGCATAAAGATTCACATTAAAGATCAATACATATTAAGGTTCGCGTTGTAGGTGCTTCATGTGTTTTGAGATTGCATTATGTGATTATAGATGGCATGTTTTAATAAAGAGAACAGTGCTTATCTATAGTTGTTGGCCTCGCAAATCTCACGGCCTGGTGTTCCAGGCCGAGGGGATATGCGTCAACACAAGTCGTCATTCTTTTGGTGCCTTGTGGTGGTGCCCGAGCATGCCAGCACGGTTTATCGTGCGTTTGGGAATGATGGGGCTGGGTGTAGATGAGTTGCACGCATGTTTTGAGTCTGACTTCTAATCAGAGCGATTGTGGCCTAGAGAGGAACTGATCTCGGCCATCAGGTTCACGGCCTGAGCTACAAGGCCGTTAATGGTGATGCTGGTGGTGGTTTTTAGGCAGTGCTCCGGCGCGTCGCTGGGTGGCGACGGTCATATGATATATGAGATGAACGGAAGAGTAACAAAGGTAGTGCTCCAGTGCCTTGAAAATCAAAGGTTGTATGATATATTGATGAATGGATTTTCCTACAAACTGCCACTACTCCTAAGAAAGCAAGTAAGAGTATTGAAAATGCATTACAAGAAGATAAATGACAAGAAGTAAATGACAGGAATATATAATCTGCTCCGTGGGAGGCTTGTGTTTGGTGTTGAACACTTTAAATGTAGTTGGAGCCTGTTATTTATAGGGAAGGTCTTGAGGAGACAATGAAGCTAAAAATCTGCATGGTGAGGTTGATCAGAGCTAGTGGGTAGTCGAGTTGGCATTTGGGAATGTGAAGCATGGTGGTGTGACACCCATAAACCCCGGCCGCCGCCTTGGTGGTGGGCTCTACATCTCGGGCCTTGGAGGAGTATTTAATGCCCAGGTCTGATGGTTGGTGGCTTAGCCTTACAAAATCATGGGATTTTCGCACCTAATCCCTGATTTTACTCGCCATATCTGACTTCAATCACATCCCCTCTTTCTTGGCTCATTAAATGCTCCTACGTGGGTCATGGGCTTATCATGGGCTTTCTGCTGTGATCAGAGGCATTACTTCATTAAATAAAGCGTGGGACCATGACGCCACGTGGCGACGCCGCTTAGCTTTTCCTATTTTGGCTGTGTATCGGAGGAGCTTGTCCTCGGCTAGTATTACCAAGGCCGTGATGACCTCCTTGCCATGCCAACTTACTTTTGTTTCCAAAAGAGAACGAACAATGACTCGTAACTTTTGGCCGAGGGTAGGTGCTAGGGTCGAGAGGAAGTTCCTTTGGTTAGTCTCCTTCGGTCAGTTTCCTCGGACGAGATTTATTTAGGCACAAACAATAGTTCGTTTTGTCTAATCACTTTTCACTGTAGCTTGAGGGGAAGGACTTAACTGTTTTAAACTCATGGCCAATAAAGATTATCAAACCTTTCGGAATACAGAAGCTTAGTGTTCTAGTGCTTGATCTAGTGGGAGAATGTTATGTTTTCCTATTTAGATCGGTGCACTAGATACTAAGCTATATCAAGTTTTGATAAGAGTTTAAATGAAGTTGTACCTTGAGGCCCAAACCTTGTGAAATAAGGAAGGGTTTTGAAGCCTATTAAGGGGTCCTATTTATTTCCTTTTATGCGTGAACCGATCTGGTGTGCTTGGAAGATTAGTCAAGTCGGCCCTCGGTGATGAGTAGAGACGACTTGACCTAACCCTATATAAGCTTAAGGCCCTCTCATCAGACACGTTCTCTAACCCTATTCTCATCATAAAGAGAGAGCTGAAACTGATTATGAGAGAGAACAGTAGTCTTGAGTTGTTCCTGTTCTTGCTAGGATATTGCTGCTACGACAGATTGGATGAGTTCAGAGGTTGTGTACTCAAGGAAGATGGCTCCAAGTATGTCCTTATGTTTATACGTATTTCAAATTCTGTGAAAGATCTAGAACATGTAATAAAGTAATCTAACATGAAAACATTTGCAGTAACTATATACTGAACAGTTTGGATGATGATCTTTAGCATATCTACATAACCTGTAAGTTTGCCAATGATTTGTGGGAATCATTGGAAAAGAAGTACAAGTTTGAAGATGTTGGTCCAAAGATGTTTATCATTGGCAGGTTTTTGAAGCACAACATGATTGATTCAGAATTTGTTATCAGTTAGCAAGTATAACTTCATAAACTAATTTATAAACTTGATGCTAAGTTTTGTTTTATCAATAAGAATATCATAGTTGATGAAACAAATTGAAAAGCTGTCACCATCGTGGAAATAATTTAAGATGTACCTCAACCACAAACGTAGGGAGATGAAGATGAAGGATATGATTCTAAAGTTTGAGTGGAAGAAAATCATATGAAGGGTGACAAAATGATGTGTTTGTCAAACAAAGTAGGGTAAATATTCAATTCTGCTCATATATTTATTCTTCTTCAATATGGAAGTATTTATATAAGTACAAAGATGTGTGATCCCTAAATAAAACATGAAATATATCTAAATTACAATAGTAAATAAATCTCAATTACAATAGGACAAAATAAACTGGTAAGTAACAAAAAACCTAACTAAGGAAGGAACCAAAATCCTAACTAAGTAAGGGTACTCGCCAATACTCCCTCTCAAGTTGGGGCAAAGATGTTTCGCATGCCCAACTTGATAAGTGAGTCATAGAACACCATACTTGAGACAAACAAATTGTAGAGAAGGTCTTTTCGTCAACCACAAGTGGAACAATTGACAAACCAAAGCAAAAATTGTAGCAGAAACACAAAAGAAAATCCTAACAAATAGGGCATATAGCAGAATACAGAAACCCTATGAACATGACAGTAGATAAGGCAGAACACAGAAACCCTGTGAACATGGCAAAGGCAAGGCAAAACCAAACCCTAAAAATAGGGTAAGGCAAGGCAAAACAAATCAAGGTACGACAAAGGCAAAACCAAACCCTAAAAAATAAGGTAAGGCAAGGCAAAGGTAAGGCAAGGCAAATCAAGGCAAGGTCAAAGGCAAAGCAAGGGAAAATAAAGGCAAGGTCAACGACCACAGTGACAACAACGGAAAGCGAAGCAAACAAAGACAAGGGCAAATGCAACATCAATGGCAGCAACAATGAAAACGGCAACAAATTCTTTCATATCAACTTTAGCTAATTTATGCAGACACAACTTCTCTTCACACCTCTTCTTCCCCTGAAGAGAAGGGGTCGTCGGAGTCAAGAAATATGTAATATCTTCATGGAAAGAGAAACATATATATTTTTTGGTTTCGTACATTATATAGAAATAATGCACTTATTTTTTGGGTACCTATTATGTAAGAAAATAGGTACATTTATATAACAATAATAGGTATAAAAAAATACATTGCTCGGATAAATGAATTTGTTTTTGTACCTATTAAATTATGAGAGGCAAAAATAGGTACATTATTTCTATATAACAAAAAAAGGTAAACATAAAATTGTAATAGAAAATTTTGTAAACTTTTTATAAATTAAAAACATTTAGAAAAAATAGGTAAACACAAAATGGTGTACACTATTTATAAATTTAAAAAAATAGTTACAAAAAATGAATTTTTTTGTACCTATTATGTAAGAAAATAGTTATGTTACTTTGTAATATAAATTTTGTACACTTTTTATAAATTAAAAACAGATTTAAAAAATAACATATATTTTTCATTATTTCTATATTAAAAAATAGGTACATTGAATAAAAGAACATATGAATACACTACTAAATATAACTGTTTGCGCGACGAAGACAAATTTGTCGCGCAAAGTACAAAGTAGTCGCTCGAATAACAGCGCGACGAAATGACCGTCGCGCAAACTCAGTCACGCGAAGTCCGTAAAGAAAGCCCTTGCGCGACAGAACATTGCTCATTTCGTCGCGCAACAAGCTCGTTGCACCAACAGTGCTGGGACGGCTACAATTCGTCGCGCAAACATTTTGCGCGACGATTATGTGTTCGTCGCTCAAAACTGTGCGACAATTTGCCGTCGTCACACAGACATTTGAGAGGCGGCATAAGAATTGTCGCGCACCTTTATGCGCGACGAAAAAAAAATTGTCGCTCAAACCTGGTGCGACGAATTACCATCGTCGCACAGACATTTGAGAGGCAGCATAAGGGTCGTCGCTCAGCTTTATGCGCGTCGAAAAATAACTGTCGCACAAACCTGGCGCGACGATGAACTTTCGTCGCGCAGTCTTATGCGCGACGAAGAATAGATTGTCGAACAAACCCTGTGCGACAATGCCATTTGTCGCGCAAATATAGAGCGACAAAATTCTCGTCGTTGCGTTGCCTTTAGGGGACGACATTTTTCGTCGCGCAAACGTAAATATATTGTTTCTCCATTTAAATTATAATGGTTTGTATTTTCCTGTGGAAAATTTTGCGCGACGACATCACGGCATATGTTCGTCGCGCAAAAGAGTAATTAAATTATTATTTTTTTCTTTTTGGGGAAATTTTTGTTTGATTTATTTATTTTTATAATTAAATGAAATGCCAATAAAAAAATGTAATTAAGAGAAAGTTTTTGTTATAACATAATATAGAGTCAAATACAAGAAAAATGTTTCAAATGTCATAAAGAAAATAGAAAACTAATCAAACATTGTTTGATAATCTACTTGGTCTCCGATCTGGACATTGTCGACAGGGGCAGAGGTTTGATGGCCATGCTCGGGTTGGATGGGCTCAGAGGTGGATGAAGGAACAAAAGACGGTACGGGAATGCCGGACTGGGCGAGGGACTGTAAGAACGAATCCATCTGGGACATCCGGGCTTCAAGCTCGCCCATCTGGGCCACCTTTGCTTCAAGCTCGGCCATCTGGGCCACCCGGGCTTGAAGCTGGTCCATCTGGGACATCCGGGCTTCAAATTGGGCCATCATTGCTGTCATAGCACTGTTTGACTGGGACGATGAACGGGATCTAGGTTCCCGCCGCCGGGCATTCCCCATCCCTC
>NW_018923159.1:61089-76089 GCF_002207925.1 Prunus avium | reverse complement strand
ACCTATTTTCTATAAATTATTGTGTACCTATTTTTAATTTATGAAAAATGTAAGGAAATTTATATTACAAACTAACTGACCTAATTTTTTAAAATTTTATTTGGTAAATAATATACCTATATTTTTATACATATATATTTATATTTATATTTTTCATATGTACATTATTGGATATGTAATTTACATGTTATTATTTTTGGTTTGCAATTTTAGGGAGCGATATGTTAGAGGGAATGACAACCAAAATAAATGGGGTGATTGATATGCTATTAATAGGGAGTTTTAATAACAATTATGACAATTAATGAAATGCTTGGAATAAATTATAAATAAAATATGAAGTCTAATGGTAAGGATGTAAAAACATAGGAATACTATGACCTCTTATATCCTACTGGTCATTTAAGTTTGAAATTGAGTTTTACACATAGATTTATATAGAATGATGGGTATATGTCTAGGAAATAGAAATTGTAGGAACGTATATTAGACAAGCCCTAAATTAAATCAAAAGCCACGTCACCGTATGCATTCATATTATAAATTTACTACCATGCCAATAATATATATAATATGTGCCCTTTTTCTTTTCTTTTCTTTTCTATATTTGTTTATGCATGCAAATGCAACTCAAGTGTTGGTTGAAGTATAAATGACATAGAATTAATCGTCTTTTATGATGTTCTTCATGTACTGTGCAGTGACTATTGTGGATGAAGATGACCTTGCAACATATACGATCAAAACAATAGATGATCCACGAACATTGAACAAAACATTGTACTTTCGTCCACCCGAAAACGTACTCACTCAAAAACAACTGGTCGAGATGTGGGAAAACCTTATAGGCAAGAAACTAGAACATATCATCATTTCGCAACAAGACTTCCTTGCCTCTATGAAAGGTATGAACGCAAGAAAATTGCTAAGAAAATTACCAAGTTAATTAATTTATTAGGAAGTTACATTTAATCTATTATTTTATATTTCAGGTATGGACTATGCTGGCCAGGTAGGAGTGGGGCATTTCTACCATATTTTCTACGAAGGCGCTCTGACAAACTTTGAAATAGGAAAAGAAGGAGAAGAAGCTTCAAAGCTTTACCCAGAAGTGAAATACATCCGCATGAATGAATACTTAAAAATTTATGCATGAGAACAAAACAAAGTGTTTAATAATAGATCCTGAAAGAATTAATACATTTATATGTTCTAATCATTTTTATGGACGTTTCGAGCTCTATTAATTGTTGATGTGAGTCTCCTAATTAATCAATGAGATTTATTTCCTTGATTAATTAAGGGATTTATTTTCTTATTTTTTATAATTGACAAATCATTGTATAATTATGAGATACTATCCTAATTGATTACTATATCTATTTCCTTGTAAAGCACTCATGTAAACTCCTATATATACCTCTTTATGGAGAAGAATAAAACTTAACCTAAAGTATTCAAACCATGTAAACTCCTATGTATACCTCCTTAGGAGATACTATATCCTAATTGATTACTACATCGATCTTAGGTTATCTCTAAACCCTCATATCAAATTTCTCATATTCAAACCCAAACCCTAAATCAAATTCCTCAAATCTAAATTCCTCAAATTCTCTTATCAAAATCCCGAACTCAACTCTTATACACATAGCTCTCAAATCAAATTCCTCACATTCTCATATCACATCTTACTTCCGCTACGATGTCAAGACCCCCTACGATTCTCTCCCTTATTACAGACTCACAGAAGCATGCGGTCAATCCTGCTAACCCAGCTACCTCAACTCGTGCTTCTATCACCACCACCAAAGGTTCTGCTTTTCATACGTCCTCTCAAAAATCCGCATGGATTATGGACTTGGGTGCTACGGATCACATGACATTTGATCCTGGTCAACTTATTAGTTGCAAATCATCCACTCCGCCGGTGGTGTCTAATGCTAATGGTACCCCCTCCCTTGTGGTTGGGGAGGGCTCTCTATCTCTCTCCACTTCCCTACATCTAGATTCTATATTGCTTGTTCCATCCTTGGACCATAACTTATTGTCTGTTGCACAACTTACTACTACTTTGGGGTGTACTGTAACATTTTGGCGGAATCATTGTGTTTTTCAGGACATCCTTACGGGAAAGATGATTGGTTGTGGTACTTGGCGGGGCAAACTCTACTACTTGGACTGGGCACCAGATAATGAGACCAAGGTTGGTCAAGCTTTCACAACTAGTGGAACTCATTCTGAGGGGGAGAGAGACAAAGTTTGGTTATGGCATAAATGTCTTGGGCATGCCTCGTTTGATTATCTTAAGAAGTTGTTTCCATTATTATTTTCCAGTCTTGATGTTTCTAGCTTCCAGTGTGATGCGTATGAATTGGCTAAGAGCCATCATGTCCCATTCCCATTAAGTTCAAATAAGAGTTTGGTTCTGTTTTCTCTTATTCATTCTGATGTTTGGGGACCTGCTAAAATTGCCACTTCGGCAAGAGCTCGATGGTTTGTCACGTTTATAAATGATTGCACACGCATGACTTGGGTTTCCCTTCTCAAAACTGAAGGGGAAGTCAGTTCAAAGTTTCAACAATTCCATCAAATGGTGGAGACTCAGTTTCATGCAAGAATTCAGGTTCCTAGTTCTTAAAATGGCAGAGAATTTCTCAACCATGATCTTAACTAATTCTTACAAGATCATGGCATCATACATCAATGCTCATGCCCCTACACTCCCCAACAGAATGAAGTGGTTGAAAGAAAGAACAGAAATTTATTGGAAGTAGTTCGTGCCTCTTTCTTTAGTGCTAATATGCCACGATCTTTTTGGGGAGAAGCTGTCGTCTCTGCAGCATACCTCATCAATCAGATTCCCTCTACTATCCTAAATTTCCAAACACTACTTCAAACACTTCACCACCATATCCAAATACCTCCCACCCCAAACTTGGAACCCTGGATTTTTGTTTGTGTTGTATTTGTCCACTTACATGATCACCAACGAAGCAAATTGGATCTCCTAGTCGAAAAGTGTGTTTTTATTAGCTATGCAACTCATAATAAAGGATACCAGTGTTATCATCCTCCTAGGAGGAGAATCGAGAATCCACCACTCCTCAAATTCTGGATTTTTTCCCCAGGACGTCACTCTGCTTCAAAATGACCAGTTGCCAGTGGAAAGAGACCGGTAGGCCCCCCTTAGCTCTTCGAACACGGAGAATCTGCTTCAAAATGACCAGTTGCTAGAGGAAAGCGACTGGTCGCCCCCCCTTAGTTCTTCGAACATGGAGAACCTGCTTCAAAACGACCAGTTGCCAAAAGACAGCGACTGGTCACCAGAGGAAAATGATCAGTTGTCTCCACGCCGTCAAACTCTGAAGGAGGAAATTGAACCATTTTATGAGATTTTGCCCGCTCCGGAGAATTCTTGAGCTCTAGTACCACACCAATTACCTACTGAGAAAGTCATTTAGGTAACATATTTCCTTGAAACTGATAATACTAATGAAATATCCCATGATGATTTGATTTCAGAAGGCACAAAACCTACATATCAGTTTCCAGAAAGGAAGAACCGTGACAAACCTCGAGTACGATATGAAGCATATCTTAAAGCCAAAGGTAAATACCCATCAATAATTATATATCACTTAGCAGATTATCAGAGGCACGTATGCACTTTGTGAAACAGTTGGCTGACATATCTGTCCCCAACAGTGTGACTAAAGCACTAGAAGACCCAAAATGGAAAGAAGCGATGAATGAAAAAATGCGAGCCCTCCAAAAGAATGTCACATGGGAACTCGTGCCCTTACCTCATTGAAAGAAGACAGCAGTATGTAGGTGGATTTATACTGTGAAACTCAACGCAGATGGATCCATTAAAAGATATAAAGCTAGATTAGTGGCGAAGGGGTACACATAGAGATATGGGATAAACTATCAGGAGACCTTTGCCCTAGTAGCCAAGATTAACACTCTCAAAGTCCTCGATTGTCCATTACATTAGTTTGATGTAAAAAATGCATTCTTACATGGAGACTTGGAAGAAGAAGTATATATGGACCTACCACCAGGATGTAATTTAGCTCGTGACAAGAATAATCACGTTTGCAAGCTTAGAAAGTCATTATATGGATTAAAGCAATCTCCCAGAGCATGGTTTGGCAGATTTACTAAATCTATGAAGAATTTTGGATATACACAGAGTAATTCAGATCACACCCTGTTCATGAAGCGTGATGGTAGAAGACTTACTGCATTGATTGTTTTTGTAGATGAAATAGTTTTAACTGGAAACGACACTGGAGAGCAACTGAAGCTGCAAAAGCATTTGTCTCAGGAATTTGAGATGAAGGATTTAGGTGATCTGAAGTACTTTCTCGGAATTGAGGTAGCAAGGTCAAAAATTGGTATATTTCTGTCTCAAAGGAAGTATGTAATGGATCTACTCACCAAAAGGGTTTGAGTCTCAAGACAATTGTATTGCAGACACAGGAGCAACTCATCGCACGACACCAAATTTATCTGTGCTTGAGATTGCTACTCCATATGATCAAGATGACAAGATAATTGTTGGCAATGGGGAAGGTTTGCATGTTCAACGTATTGGCAGGACAAGGCAACAAGGGCAGTTCTTCTCAAAGGAAGGAGTAGCAAAGGACTTTATCATTTTCCTAAATCTCTACCATTCACCTCTGTTTCTTCACCCACAGCCTTTCTTGATCAGAAAATAAACCACATCACGTGGCATCAATGCTTAGGCCACCCTAGTAATGAAGTACTTGTGAAGATGTTGCACTCTTCTCAAATAGTATGTTCTCCCGATTCTTCATCTATTTGCTCAGCTTGCTTAGGTGGTAAAATGTCTAAGCTTCCTTTTCTTGTAAGTTCTGACAGAGTAGTACATCCCTTTCATAAATTTCATAGTTATATTTGGGGTCCATCTTCAATTGTATCCATTGAGGATTATAGAAATTTTGTACTGTTTATTGATGACTGTACTAGATTTATCTAGATGTTTCCTCTTATCAATAAATCAGTCGTTTACTCTACTTTTGTCAAGTTTCATGCCTTCATTTCTACCTAATTTTCGGCTTCTATTAAGATATTGCAAACTGATGGGGGAGGAGAATATCACTCATTTGTTTAAACTGTTTTTGACATCTAAAGGGATATTGCATCAAGTGTCTTGTCCTTACACTCCCCAACAAAATGGGTAAGTGGATAGAAAAAATAGCCATATAATTGAGACTTCTGTTACCTTGATGATTGCAGCAGCTTTACCTATTAAGTTTTGGTCACATGCATGTCTACATGCTAGTTTTTTTAACAATCAAATGCCTTCTAGGACTTTGGCCATCCTTTTGTGTGGCCATCCTTTTATAGAGGTCTCGGGAGCTAGGGTTTCAGAGGAATAATTCCGTAGATGGAAGGGAATTATTCCTCCCCAATTTGGCGAGATTTGACTAATTAGGGATTTGATTTATTGGGGATATAAATCAAATCCCTAATTGTGGTAATTAATCAAATCAATACCTAATTTAATTAGGTAACTCCTCCTTTAATTGATCGTCAACCTAATTAGGTAACATTCTATTTAATTGGGTAATCCCCAATTAAATTGAATAATTCCCAATTAGGTCAAATAATCCCCAAATGGAAGGAATTATTTGACCTAGGTTTACGAATTAATCGGTTCCCACAAATGCCCCCCAACTTCTGCATGGCGCGTGGTGGCATGTAGGAGATGTAGATCATCTGTTGGGCTATCCTGCTGTAACTGGGCTTCCTTCATGGATTTGGGCTCCTGGGTAGAGGAGGTTTTTGACTTGCCAATTTTATGAACACCCAAGTTGGAAAGAGTTTGCGATTCCTTGTAGGTCAAGGAATTTTTTATCCTTATAAATATAGGGCTCCTCCAATTTATCCTTCACATCAAAAATCCATCCCTTCAACTTCCTTAGTGAGAGAGAGAAAGCTTTGGAGAATTTTTTTTGTGTCTCTGACTTTTGGCAGCTTGGGCTGTGCCTTGTGTGATTGATAATAAGGCTGCAAGGGGTGTGTAATTGGTTTGGCGCATGGCATGAGCATGCCTGGAGGATTAGAAGGGCTGTGCAGCTTGCGGATTGGCTCGTGGAAGTGCTGTGCTGGAGCAATAAGGTGATGGGCCTTTGCATGTTGTGGGCCCGAGCTGGAGTTGGCGTGCGCAAGGTTGGAGAGTGCAGGCTGAAAACGATGGGCTAGGTGAGCGTCGTGGGCTGCGCAGATGCTGGAGCAGGCGGGCTAGCGCTAGAGTCGATGGGCCTGGCGCAGGACATGGGCTGCGCAGCCTGGAGCGGATGGGCAGGTGTGCACGCCGTGGGCCACGCGCGCGAAGTAGGCCAGGGGCTGAACGCGAGCTGGGCTTGCGCTGGTGCTGGCGTGACATGGGCCTGCGCTGGAGTGCCTGCTGGGCTGCCCTTCTCTTAGTTTGGGCTGATCCCAGCAGCTCGAAAATCCTTTTTCTTCTCTTTTATTTGAATTTCTTGAAGTGTGGCTGACTAACTTATGTCTTCTGCTTGTAGCGAGTAACATCAACAAGCAATTGAAGCTCGAACCCGACATGGCTAAGGTTCGTCATGCTTTGAACATCCCCACCAAGTTTCGTGAGTGGCGCTGGCTGTTGAGCGAGTATCGGGAGGAAGACGGTGGACTGCCCCCTACCGAGGATGTCGAGAGATGGAAAGAGAACGGTCCTTACCCTGATGATTTGCTTGTCAAACAAGAAGAGTGCTCTGCCGAATCCCTTTCAAAGAGGAAGGTTGCTGCTACGTCCTCAAGACATGAAGCTACTTCTTCACGGGCGAATGATGATGCATCTCCATTGAGGAAGAAGCCAAGGCCCCCTTCTGCTGAGAAGACTCAAGCAAGGTCTGCTCCATCGTCATCTACCAAGGTCAAACATCTCGTGGGCGCAGATAGCAGGAAAGTTGGCGAAAATCATGATCTGCTTTGTGAGGTAGTTCGTGCCTGATCCCGTTCTGCCGAGCGTCAAAGAGATGCAGATATCCCTATTCGCAGTTCGAGTCGTCTGCATCAGTAAAAGGATGGGGATCGAAGCGGGAGGTCTGCTCATGACCTAGTTGTTAAGACACGGGCAGTCAAGCGTGGAGTTGATTCTGCATCATTGACTTCTTTGCAAGCGAGGTTGGCGGAGGCTAAGAAGATGAGAGAGTCATCTGCCCGGGCAAAGGGTTCTTCTTCAGCATCGGCGGTTGATCCCAAGGTGAACAAGTCTAGTCCTGCAGGTGATGCATGCGTGTCTGATCTGCTGAAGACGAACTTCTTGTCAAACCCGTCCTCCTGTGCTGAGTTGGTTGATCATATCCGTCAGGCCGGTGATCTTGGCACATTTTCGAGTCTTTCCTTGGAAAATCAAAGGGAAGCGGCATTTCACCTAATTCAAAAGGGACTAATTTTTGTTGCTCAGACTATCCGGAACTCATCTGCTGTTGCCCCCTCTTCTGCTCAGCTCAGTGAGCTGGAGAAGAAGAATGTTGAACTAGCCAGTAAGCTTTCTGCCGAGCAGGCCCGTTATGAGAAGAAGACGTCCGATTTGAGGACGATGATATCGGAGCTGAAAAGCTCTCTTGCTGAGAAGGATTCCGAGCTCAACTTCTCTGCTGCTGATTTGGCTAGCCGAAAAGATGCCTTCTTTCGTCTTGAGTGCAAGAATGCAGACATCTCCCTCAGCTATAACAAGCTCCTGGCTAGGTTTCCCGCTCACCACGAGTCTGCTGAAAAATCCAAGTCTGAGGCCACCATAGATGCGTACGAGTTGGGCTGTCTGCACTGTGCAGATGAGATTGCTTCCTTGTATGTAATTGAAGATGCAGACATTGAGACACTCTGCCCTGACTTATTCCATGTGCAAGGAGAAACTGAAGAGCAGGCAGCTGGAGCGGATAGGGCCTAGGAGGATGAGATGATGGCAGATGTCGCGGTGCAAGCAGGCGAAGCTGCTGAAGGCATGGCTGATCAGGCGGATGCAGAAGAGACTGCAGATCAAGGGCCTCCTGCCGGCGTCTCGGAGTAGATGAAGACTTCTTTATTTCTTTTCAGCTTTTGTAGTCTGCTTACTTGTTTTAATGGCGTCTCAGAGTAAATGAAGACTCCTTTATTCCTTTTGTAGTCTGCTTTCTTGTTTTGAATAATTAGTCTTATTCGACCATCTCCCTTTTGTTGAACTTGGCCGGTTGGTCAGCTTGCTATGGAAATTTCAGTTATTTTTTCAACTTCAATTTGCTACTATATTGTGAACTGCTTGAGTAACCAGCCTGTAATTCGATTGCGCATCTTCTTTTGGAGATTTATAATTGCCAAGATCCCCCTTAAGGGACTCCGAGCCTGGTCTGCATATCCTGTCGGATGTTTTGGTTGCTACCCTGCGTCTCCCGAAGGACGCTCCTTATGGGCAGATATGTGATTATCCTGCCTCCCTTAGGAAACGGATAGGAACCTGGATACCTCCCTTAGGAAATTCATGGCGCACCCTGCGTCTCCCTTAGGACGCTTCTTATGGGCTGCGTCTCCCGAAGGACACTTTTGGTCGTCGCCCTGCGTCTCCCGAAGGACGCTCCTTATGGGCAACTATGTGTCTATTCTGCCACCCTTAGGAAACGGATAGGAACCTGGATACCTCCCTTAGGAAATTCCTGGCGCACCATACGTCTCCCTTAAGACGCTTCTTATGGGCTGCGTCTCCCAAAGGATGCTTCTGGTCGTCGCCCTGCATCTCCCGAAGGACGCTGCTTATGGGTAACTATGTGACTATCCTGCCCTCTTTAGGAAATGGATAGGAACCTAGATACCTCCCTTAAGAAATTCCCGGCGCACTTTGCGTCTCCCTTAGGACGCTTCTTATGGGTTGCGTCTCCCGAAGGACGCTGCTTATGGGCAATTTATATTAAGACATTCTAGTATGAGTAGGTAGATAAGACATTCTGGAATGAGAAACTGAACTTATATTGATGTTTATAAGGTTACAGTGCTTTATTCGAGAACGAAAATAACTGGATACAAAAAAAAAAAAAAAAAAACCTAGAAGCTTCTAGCAGTTGCTTCTCTTCTTCAGAGATGTGTAGGGCTCAGTCATCTGCTTGGGACTGAGGAGGAAGCGTCATGGATAATACTTTCGGAGATGGTAAGCATTCCACTGTCGTGAAATTTCCTTCCCTTCCATGGTGTCTAGTGTGTAGCTCCCCCTGCCCCCGGACCCGCTGATTACATAAGGGCCCTCCTAGTGAGGATTCATCTTTTTCGACCCTTGCCTTGGTGCAGTGATGAAAGCCTTTCTTAGCACGAGATCGCCTAGTTGAAATTGTCTGACCTTGGCTCTTTTGTCATAGTAAGACTTCAACTGCTGTTGATAGGAGGCGATTTGGACAATAGTCTTCTCTCGTTTGCCCTCAAGCAAGTCGAGGTTGAGCCTCATCTGCTCGGAGTTCTGATCAACACTGCCCACCTCAAGGCTTACGGAGGGGACAATGATGTGTGGTGGGATGATCGCTTCCGTCCCATAGGCGAGGGAAAATGGGGTTTCGCCAGTTGATCTTCATTTGGTAGTGCGATAAGCCCATAGTACTCCGGGGAGTTCATCCACCCATTTCCCTTCGGCGCCTTCTAGCCTTTTCTTCAAGTAGTCCAATATGACTTTGTTGGATGCCTCAGCCTGACCATTTCCTTGTGGATACCTTGGGGTGAACATGTGTTGTTTGATTTTGTATTTTGCAAAGAAGGCGATGATGTGCTTGCCGATGAATTGTGAGCCATTGTCGGTTACCAGTGATTGTGGGTAGCCAAACCGGCAGATGATGTTTCTCCAGATGAAACGCTCCACATCGGCTTCTTTAGTAGAGGATAGAGCTTCGGCCTCGATCCATTTAGTAAAGTAGTCAGTGGCAACGATCATCTTGTCCTTCTTGGCGGGTGCCGGTGGCAGGGGACCTACTAGGTCAATGACCCATTGCATGAATGGCCATGGACTGTTCTGTGGATGGTAAACTGCGGCAGGCAGGTTAGGAATTGGCTTGTATCGTTGGCAGCGATCACATTTCTTGACATATTCGGTGGAGTCGTGGTGCATGGTAGGCCAGAAGTAGCCTATGTTTAGAGCCTTCTAGGCGAGTGATTTGCCCCCAGAGTGGTTGCCATACTCGCCGTCGTGAATTTTGCAAAGAACCTCAAGTGTTTGGGGGTACTTTATGCAGGTGAGATGAGGGCCGAAGTATGATCTGCGGATGAGTTTGTTCCCGTGCATGTAGTATCTTGCAGCCTTTTGCTGGACTTTTCTGGCTTCGGACTTGTCCATTGGTAGATTTCCATTCATCAGGTAGTCGATGATGGGGTCTTGCCAGCTGGGGTCCTTGTCAATCTGCATTGCGTCGATCGGCTCTATTTCTTCAATGCTTGGTCGATCAAGGTGTTCGACTGGGATGGAGCATCTGAATTGGGTATCCAGCGTTGATCCTAGGCTTTCCAGGGCATCTGCATGTGCGTTCTCTGCCCGAGGCACCTGTTGGTTGGTGAAGGTAGGAAACGCCTTTAATAGCTCTTGGACTTTGTCAAGGTACAAGATCATCCTTGGGTGCTTCGCCATGTATTCACCTGAGGCTTGATTCGTGATCAACTGGGAATCTGAGTACATGGCTAGCTTCTTGATCGCTAGCTCCTTTGCCAAGCACAGGCCAGCGAGCAATGCCTCGTATTCTGCCTCATTGTTCGAGGTCAGGAAACCAAGCATGATGGATTGCTCCAATAGGGTTCCGTCTGGGGTGATGATGCCAACGCCTGCTCCCGTTCCTTTTTGGTTCGATGCTTCGTCTACGCGCAACTGCCACATGTCTGTGGGTTGGCCAAGTTCAGTGGAACTGCCGTCTGCATGCGTATTCTCTGCCCGTCTGCCACGAAGTCTGCTAAAGCTTGGGCTTTTATTGCAGTTTTTGGCCGGTAGAGGAGGTCATACTGGCTTAACTCTATAGCCCACTTCATGAGTCGCTGAGAAGCGTCAGGGCTGTGAAGTATTGATCTCAAAGGAAAGTCGGTCATGACGATGACTCGGTGAGCTTGATAGTAGGGTCGCAACTTTCTCGCGGAAACTACAAGAGCCAAAATAAGCTTTTCCAATTTCAGGTAGTGAGTCTCTGCATCGAGGAGAGCTTTTGAGGTGTAGAATACCGGATGTTGGGCCCCTAGTTCTTCTTGAATGAGAGCTGAGCTAATGGCCGAGGTGGACACTGCCAGGTACACGAACAAGTCCTCGCCTGGAACTGGTTTTGAGAGCAGGAGAGGTGAAGTGAGGTAAGACTTCAGATTCTGAAAAGCTACTTCGCACTTCTCATCCCACTTGTCTCTTTGTCCTTTTTTCAAAGCTTTGAAAAATGGTCTGCACTTGTCGGTAGATCTCGAGAGGAATCGGTTGACGGCCGTTACTCTACCCGTCAAACTTTGTATTTCCTTCATTGTGGAAGGCGACTTCATCTCGAGAATGGCCTTGATTTGTCATGGGTGTGCCTCGATACCTCGTTGCGTGACTAGGTATCCCAAGAATCGGCCGGACGATATACCAAACGTGCATTTACTTGGGTTCAACTTCATGCGATACTGGCATAGCATATTGAATGCCTCGGCAAGGTTTTCGATGTGATCTGCACATTTGGGGGCTTTGACCAGCATGTCGTCCACGTAGACTTCCATAGTTATGCCGATCTGCTCCTTGAAGATTTTATTTACGAGCCTTTGATAGGTTGCTCCAGCATTCTTCAGCCCAAAAGGCATAACCTTGCAGCAGTAGGTCCCTCTCTCGATGATGAAAGAGGTTTTCGCCTTGTCATCCTCGTGCATCAAGATATGATTATAGCCCGAGTAGGCATCCATGAAGCTGAGCAGCTGATTGCCGGAGGTCGAATCCACAAGTTGGTTGATTCTTGGTAATGGGAAGTTGTCCTTAGGGCATGCCTTGTTAAGGTCGGTGTAATCGACGCAAACTCTCCACTTGCCCTTTTCTTATTTTGCCACCAGAACAACATTGGCCAGCCACTCTGAGTAGGAGACTTCTTCGATGAAGCCGGCTGCTAGGAGTTTGTCAATCTCGGCTTCAATGATCGCCGCCCGCTCAGGAGTGAAGTTGCGTCTCTTTTGATCTACTGGTTTGCTGGCAGGGTTGACGTGAAGTAGATGACAGATGATATTTGGGTCGATGCCAGGCATGTCAGATGGTGACCATGCGAACATGTCCTTGTTGTTCTGGAGGAAGGTGGTCAGCTCCACCTTCTCGTCTGGGCTTAGGCGCGAGCCGATCCACGCTTTTTTATTTGGCTGGTCAGGATCTAAGGGTATTAGCTCAACTTCCTCTTCGGGTTTCCATCCTTCTTTAGGAGAGACCTCCGGCCGGATTTCCTCGACTTGGTCCTGATGCTTTGATTGCTATAATGGGATAGCTATTCCCTTCCCCTTCTGGCTTGCTCGGTTGCTAGGAGCGGGATCTGGTTGTTCTACTCCCTCCAGATTTGCTTGATTCACAGGGAGGAACTGTGTTGGCTTGTTTTTCTTCAGCCCTTGAGCTGAGCATTTCCTTGCCATTGCCTGGTCGCTGTTGATTTGGCCGACACCGCCCCCAAGAATTGGGTAGCGGATTTTCTGATGAGTGGCGTAGGTGATGACGTTGATTTTACCAATCCATGGTCTGCCCAGGATGCCATTATAGGATGAGACTTCATTAATGACCATGAATGTTTGTGAGCTGATTACAGGTGGGGAGTAGACGTCGAGATCTATTGTGCCCACGGTAACCGTCGTTGCGCCGTTGAAGCTAGTCAGCGACCTGGCTGATTTGTTGATCTTTGCTTCCAAGCCCATCTGCTGGATGACAGCCAACTGCGGGATATTGACTGCGCTGCCTTTGTCCACATGGATTCGGTCGACCATGGAATGAGCGATTTGAATGCTGACGACAAGGGCGTCGTTGTGTGGCATATCGAGGCCGATCAGATATTTCTTCTGGAAGCCGATCACAGGGTCGTCCTCCGCCGGTGGAAGGTCGATCGAGACTTGGGAGACCACAATGGCCTGTTTGATCTTCCTCTTCTTTTCTTTGCTGGTTAGCCCAGACTCCTCGGAGTCGGCGAGGATTGTGTTAATCCTTATGACCTTCTAAGGTAGCTCCTTGGTGGTGTGGCGATCCTCTATCCGCTGGATGGCTTTCTTCGCAATGAACTCCGTGCAGTGACTTTCTCTCACGAGTTCCTCAAGGTGCGTTTTCCAAGCAAAGCAGTTTTTGTTGTGTGTCCGTGCATCCCATGGAAGGCACAGTATTTTCTGGTATCCCTCTTGTCCGGATCTCCCTTCAAGGGCGGCGGCCTTCTTACCCAAGGTTTGTCCGTCACTTAGGATAAGATTTGGTGTATGGGGATGGAGAACTTGGTGTGACTCTCTCTTGCCGTTGCGTCCTCTTTTGGGTGCGACCTGCGCTTGTCCTTGTTCCTGTTGCCGAAACCGTTGTTCTTTTGGCCTGCCCGCTTGGTTGGTTGATCTTCTTGCTTAGTAGACTTCTTTGCGGCGATTCGATGGCCATCGCAGAGCACATAGCGTTCCACGGTTGCAAAGACCTCTGCCAGAGTCTGGCTAGGAGCGATAGTCAGCTCGCGGTATAAGTCGTGTTCAGCTGGTAGGCATTTCTTGAAAGTAGAGGACGCGATCCGGTCGTCACATCCTACGATGTTGGCCTTTTCTGCTTTGAATCTCTTGATGTAGTCTCGAAGGGATTCGTCAGACTTCTTGCGTAGGTTGAACAGGTGGTCGGGGTTCTTCTTGATTGTCCGGTAAGACGTGTATTCTTTGGCGAAGACGTATGCAAGCTCCTTGAAGTTGCTGATCGACCCGGATGGTAGGGTGTGGAACTAGTCCTGAGCTGCTCCCTGCAAGGTCATCACAAACACTATGCACATCAACGCGTCGTCGGCCTTGTGGAGGATCATGACACTTTTGAAGTGTTTTAGGTGGCTCTCGGGATCGTAGTCTCCATTGAAGGGCGTAAACGAAGGCGTCGAGAACCGCTTCGGGGGAGCCGCCTGCTCAATTTCGGTGGTGAAAGGCGTAGAATTCGCTTGGTGCATCTCCTTGCGTAGGGCATCTTCGAAGTTCCCGTTGGCTTTCAAGTCTCGTAGTTGGTCATTCACAAGCTTCTTGACGTCTTCTGCACGCATTGCTGGTTGGACACGTTGGCGACCCTCGTGATTTGGGCGACGCTGATTGACCTCCTCGTTGATTCGCAAGGTTCGAGCTTCTCGGCTGCGTTGCCTAGGCGGCGTGTTGGTGGACTGCGCTTGCGAGTGATTCTCCGTGGCTTGTCGACGAGAATCGGTTCTTCGAGAGTGAGCAACGGAGCGCCTTTCCTCGCCATCCTCACCGTGAAGGTTGTCAGGTTGACCTCCCTGGGAGCCTAGCCTTTGAAGAACATTCCTCTGTTGGCCCAGGCGAGCGCGAACGTCAAGTCGTGGGCCCAGCCTTCCTTGCACGTTGCTCTGAGTGTGGCTTGCGGATGCTTGTGACATGTTCGTGAGCTGATCACGTTGTTGTCCCTTTCCTTGTCTGCTCATTCCTGCTCGACCTGCTCACACGTTCGTCCATCCTTCTCTCTTCGCCCAGTTGTCCAAGGCCAAGGTTTTGAGCCAAGTTTATATGGTTGAGGAGCTGGTCAACTTTCTGAGCTAGCTGGTCAACTCTCTGATTAAGGTCTGCTTGACTTCGTGGATCGGGAGGAGAGAAGTGTGTGGTGCCCAACTGCATACGGGCTAGGGTTTCATGGGAGCTGTACGCTGTTCGGTTCATTTTTACACATGATTTTTCATGTTATTCACCCACTATTTTGAGTTAGTTCTTGACATTTTATAGCTTTTTACTTCCTTTTTGTGTTTTCTTAGATTTTGCCTTGGTTGGGATGAAAATGAGCTAAAAGTGCATTATTAGTTA
>NW_018923159.1:41019-53913 GCF_002207925.1 Prunus avium | reverse complement strand
GATTTGAAGTTACATTTGTGCTTGGTATGATTTTTGAAGTTGTGTGAAAACTGAAATTGGAGAATGAGTTTCATTTGGCCATCACACTACTACACTTGAGCATGTTGTGTTATGAATTTTGCCGCCTTGTGAATAATGTGTAAACTGAGTTTTTCTTGTGAAAACTTTTGAGTCGTTTGCATGAGTTGCTCTCTCCTTAGAAAGTGTTCGGAAAGTTTTGTTTCGAGTCTTGTTTTAGTTTCTGTTTTGCTCGAGGACTAGCAAAAGATCAGTTTGGGAAGTTTGTTCGGTTCATTTTTACACATGATTTTTCATGTTATTCTCCCACTATTTTGAGTTAGTTCTTGAGATTTTATAGCTTTTTACTTCTTTTTTGTGTTTTAATAGGTTTTACTTTGGTTTGTATGAAAATGAGCTAAAAGTGCATTCTTTGATATAAATTCTGTTTTTGTTCATTTTCGTAGGTCAACTTCGTGGCCTTGGATCAGCATGTTCCGGTCCTTGGATGAGGTGATGATCTTCATAGGACTTGTTCCAATGGATGTTAACTACAACATATCCAAATTTGAGCTCCATTGGGCAAGTGTAGCCTATTCAGCTGATCGGACAATTGACGCTGGCTCTGGATGTTTGTTTTGGCCTAGTTTTCACCCCCACTTAATAGCATTTTATTTCTACTTGTTACGACACCTTTTGGTAACAATGGATTGCATTTGAGTGTCATTTCCTGAGTCAATTGGAGCCTTGGATTATACCTTAAAACAAGGTTTCATCATTTGCAAGGGGACAATGGGCAATAGCTTTAGAGAAAGAATAAGTTTTATACTAAAAGAAAAGCTGGAAAGGAGGAGAGAGAGAAGTCAAAAGGGATTGCAATCAGATTTGGGGGAGTTTTTTGCAACGGGAGAGAGGGTATTCCACCATTCTACACAATTGAGAGCAGATTTTGGAGCTTGGAGCTAGGAGAAAGACAAGGTGCAGTCAAGAAAAGTGGAGAAGAAGACTTCCACCATTGATGATCTTGAAGCTTTCATCATTTTCTGAAAATCTGTAAACTCTTTCTAATTTCATTTTGAATTTGTGTTTGAAATGATTATGAGGAACTAAACTCCATAGCTAGGGCTTAGGTTGAAGCCCTATACATGATTACCTTATTGTTTTGATGCTTGAGTGTATGCATTTCTAGATGTTGTTGATGAACCCCATTCACTAATTGAATTTTATGATTTGTGTTTGCTTCCTTTGCTTAATCACCTTAGGTTGTATGCATGTAGCTAAAGTTGAGAAGTTGTGTAAGATAACCAAGAACACAGTTTCTAATTAGCAACAAATGATTGAACTTGTTTAAGTGAGTATCATGTGAATTGGTTTCTTGACAACAATTGATGAATTGCAATTCACCAAATTAATCTATCCTTGATGTGTGTTTTCCTTGATTGATTACCTTTGAAAGCATGCTTCTTGAGGTTGTTGGGATTATGTGTATCTTTATGTTTTCCTAAGCAATAGATGGATGGAGTAAGAACCATCCATGTGCCTTGGTTTCTTGAATACCTAATGTAAACACCATGCTATTATATGTTCATATTCTCTTTGAACTTAATGGGTTTTCCTTGCAATCGAATTGAAGTACGAACCATACCTAGGTTCGGTTATGAGGAGGGCACAAGTATTGTAGCACGAACCATGCACTTTACGTATATTAGAGAGAATCAATGCGTCTTGAGCCACGACCCATGGTCTTGATTGCGAACATCTTCATCAATACATTTAGAGTTCATCACTTGAGTATCCATGAACATGAGTAGACTTGTTTAGGGTGGATTCCGAAACCCTAGTGTTTGTTACATTTTAATTTCACATTTTGATAATTCATCTCTGCCATTCACATTTAAATTCAAAGTCCATTTCCTTTCATGCAATAGAAATAGGTCACTTGAACCAAATCAAAAAACCCCCCCAATGTGTGTGTGAGTTGCGTGTTTGACACGTTTTGTGTCTTTGTCACTGAATTTTGTTTGTTTCGTAATTTTTTTGGACTTTTGGTCCGCGTTGTGTTCTTGCATTTTCTGTGCTGATTCCAACCGTATAAAGAACGTGAATTTTGGATAAACGGTTGGAAAGTTATAGGTCAAAAACTGGACAGAGGTCGAAACTGAAAAACAGAGAAACGAATCTGTCCAAATGGTGATAAACGGGTGATAGAAAGTGCTGTTTGTGTTTTTCTTTGTTTTCTTGTGTTGTTTCATTTCTTTTATCTTCCTTACTTCATTTTTAGTTTCCAATTTGTATTGTGTTTGTGTGTTGTGTAAAATTAGTGTTCTTTACGTACTCAAATTAGAACTTATAGGAAGCCGACAAGTTCTTCGTGGGATCGACCCCGTACTTACATAATCTATACTTCATTAGATTCGTGCACTTGCGGGTATTTTTAATTGGTTGTTTGCACATTAATTTGTGTCCTTTTAGGAATGCAACATACGCGGGAGTGTGCGTCGAGCATGGAGGCAACGGAGGGAATGCTTGAAGTTGCTCCAAGATTGGGCCTAGGTCGGCGGCGGTAACGAGCCCACCTTGATGGGAGGTTCCACCATGCTCGGCGGTGGAGCCACGAAGGTGGCTAGATCCGGCCACGGGGCCTTGGGCGACTGCGGTGGCCGGTGCGGTGGTGAGAGGTGGTGGTGCCACCATGTCGATCACAGGATCATGGGTGGAGTGGCTTTGGGCCGTCGCGGATCGAGCCATTGCGGTGGTTTTGCCTCTCGTCATCTTGCTTCCAACCATGGTTGTTTGGAAGGCTTTGGTGGAATGGAAAATAGGAGGAACGGATTCCTTGAGCACGCGTTGAGTATAACTCGTGCTCTCAATGAAAGCACCAATTTGTGGGAGCAAATTTCCCCATAAGAATATTCGATTGGGAAGATTCATCTTTCTTCTTCGCCGCCTCTTTCTCCCTGCAAAATAGAACAAATGAGAGGACCACACCAGGGGGGTGTTGGCCAAAGGCCCTCCGATGCCTAAATTAGTTCAAGAGTTTATGAGAAAAACACTAGCTAACTAGGGTACGGAGATATATGTGTTTATGGTGTAAACCGGGTGCCTGGAGCCTTTTGTAAGAGAAGGGGAGAGAGGAGGCGACTAGGGTTTGTGAGAAATAATTTATGCAGAGTTTTAGTAGTAATTCTGACGTACCTCAACCCTTGTGTGTGGCCATCCTTTTATAGAGGTTTCGGGAGCTAGGGTTTCAGAGGAATAATTCCGTAGATGGAAGGGAATTATTCCTCCCCAATTTGGCGAGATTTGACTAATTAGGGATTTGATTTATTGGGGATATAAGTCAAATCCCTAATTGTGGTAATCAATCAAATCAATTCCTAATTTAATTAGGTAACTCCTCCTTTAATTGAGAATATTCGTAGGAATCAAATCAATCCTTAATCTAATTAGGTAACATTCTATTTAATTGGGTAATCCCCAATTAAATTGAATAATTCACAATTAGGTCAAATAATCCCCAAATGGAATGAATTATTTGACCTAGGTTTACGAATTAATTCGGTTCCCACAAAAGGGTTGCCACCCAACATGGATTTATCATCCAACAATTTCGGGGTTACTCACCCAGGGATTTGCATCTAAATGATTTCGGGGTTTCTCACCCATAGATTTGCATCCAAGAAATTTGATTCAAGGGTGCCACCCCACATGAATTGCCATCCATTTGATTGATTAAAGGTTTGCCACCCATGATGGATTCATAATCCATATAATTTGGTTTGTGGGTTTCATACCCAAGCACGGAGACTTCCAGAGAGAAACTTTGTTGAAGATGCAAAAATATAAAGGTGTTGAACCAAGTGGCTCACCTTCTTGAATTGAAACTGCCAGTTTCATTGATTTGGAGCATTTGGTTTGCTCTGTTTTAGAAGATTTTTTTTTTTTACAGCCTCACCTTTCATCCCTCACGGTTGTGCCCTATTTTTTCTCTTCATCACTGCCATGTCTTTTTTTTTTTCTTCAGCACTATTGTGCATTCTCCATGTCCCCCAAGCCTTGCAGCCAGTGGCGAAGCGAGGATTTCATGTGTGTGGGGGCCTCTTACACATTATAAAGAATCAAAACTTCGAACTCACAATACATACGAAAAATAGTATATATATCACATATGTCAAGAATTATATTGTTTATTGGTTGCAATCATAATTGTCTTCAACAAAGGGATAGACAAATACATTATGAGCAAGAAAAATTGCAAGAGATAGACAAAGAGTAGCAATTTAGCAAATATCTTTAAAGCTTTTCCCTCCATTAAACCCAATAGAAAGAAAAAAAATCAAAATTTCACAAAAAAAAAAAAACCTTAGGTCCCTTCATGCATTAATATCATACATGAAAAAATGTTTTATGTAAAAATATTGATTAAGTATGAAAAATGGTTTTTTGGAATAATTATTTTCTCAAGATAATTTTTGGTGGCTTTTATTCCTTACACATCAAATAAGAAAACTTGATTTTATGGGATTTTAGTATGAAGTATATATTGAATTAATGAGCCATCATTTTTAGCCTAAATCGTATTTTGCACTAAAATCGATTTTTCATATTTGGATTTGGTGGGAATTTGATTTTCTAGTATTTTTATCTGAATCCAAATAGGGGTACTTCCTTTTTTACATTGTAAACTTAAGTAAATGGAGTAATATAAAAATAAATGAAAGTAAAAGGATAAAGGTACTGGAGTGCACCAATACCAACTGAGCAAATGATCAATTTGAAGCACCTCCTTGTGCCTTAATAGGTCCGTCACAGCACATATGGGTACATATCAAAACGTAAAGTATTTGAAATAATATACATATAGAAATACATAATAGTATATTATTTTCAAAATATAAAAAAATTGAGTGGGGGCCCATGATCACACTGGTCCCAGTGTGGCTCCGCCCCTGCTTGGAACTTTATTGTTTTGGTATCTCCCTACAGCCTGCTGGCTGCCCTCTCCTGTTTTTTCTATGCAACTACTGCCTTCCCCCCTCCTCTCTTTCTCCCAGCCATGTACCCCTTTTAATAGGCCTCGATGTGAGGAATTTGAGTTGGAGTCAATAGTCACCTCTTGGATGGGATGCTTAGTGTTGACAAACATGGCAAACACTAATATTTTTTATTTATAAACTTGCAGGGAGGAATATTGCAATCCCAGTTACTAATATTTTTTTTTTATAAACTTGCAGGGAGGAATATTTCAATCCCAGTGTTTGACAAAAATGGCAAACACTAATATCTTTTTTGATAAACTTGTAGGGAGGAATATTTCAATCCCAGTGTTTGACAAAAATGGCAAACACTAATATCTTTTTTGATAAACTTGCAGGGAGAAATATTTCAATCCCAGTGTTTGACAAACATGGCAAAAACTAATATTTTTTTTAATAAACTTGCAGGGAGGAATATTTCAATCCTACTGTTTGACAAACATGGCAAACACTTATATTTTTTTTGATAAACTTGTAGGGAGGAATATTTCAATCCCATCCGAATAAACTTGTATAGCTGGAATTTTATTTATTTATTATTTTATAATGGTCAGCCCCCTGTTTTTTTAGCACTCATCATTTTAGACTAGAAAAGGTTTGTAGGACTTGGGTTTTGACCATTAGAAACTTGGTATGATAAGATAAGGTTTGTAGGACTTGGGTTTTGAGTAGTTTGACCAATAGAAACTTGGCAAAAAAGAAAAAAATTTGTGTGAATTTTTTTGGTTCAACATATATATATATATATACACATTCAGAGGGAAAAGTGGTACAATTAGATCGATATGGAAAAGAGCAAGGTGCTTGTGGTTGGTGGTACTGGGTACCTGGGGCGTAGGATTGTTTCTGCAAGCCTATCCCGAGGGCACCCAACGTATGTTCTTCAAAGGCCAGAGATTAGCCTTGACATTGATAAGATCCAAATTCTCTTGGCATTCAAGAAGCAAGGGGCTCACCTTGTGGAGGGCTCATTTTCTGATCTGGAAAGCCTTGTCCGTGCTGTCAAGCTTGTTGATGTTGTCATCTGCCCCATGTCTGGGGTACATATTCGGAGTCACAACATATTGCTGCAGCTCCAGCTTGTTGAAGCTATCAAAAGAGCAGGAAATATTAAGGTACAAACACTACTAGAAAAGCTTCATATGAGTCACTGATACACTCGTGGCCAGTGCTAGTGTCAATCATAGACAACATGTGGCCAAAGATCCTATTTGTATTCGGTATATATACATGAATTAAGCATGGGTGGATGCTCATTTGCACTATGTGCTTTATGTTTCTCAAAAGGGTTTTTACTCTCATGATTTATCTTTTTTTGTTTTATATATAAATGCAACTGAACTACAAGAGGAGGGGGTTTCTCACACACAAACTACTATAAGGTACTATGATGGTTCGAACTTGAGATCACTGATCTTCAAGTCAAGACCCTTTATCATTGGGCTAGACCGCGTTGACGATTTAGCTTAATTATATATTTTTTTGTCACAACGATTTCGTTTAATTATTAGTGGGTTAACTTTTTCATTAATTCGGGTCTATTTGAAACCACAATTGATATTAGGGTGCTGATTTTCCCACTTCTTTTTTGTCTACTTATACTCCATTTTGTTTTTTTAATACTTTTTACTATTACAAAAAAGGGAATGTAAGTGAGTAAAAGAGGAGTGGGAACATACAATTTCTTAAAAAAGGGAGTATAAGTGAATAAAAGAGGGGTGAGAAAATTAGCTCCCTTGATATTATTGTATAATAGAAGATTGTAGTAAGAGCGCACGACTTTAAATGCCTCAGCCAATTTATGCTGAGGAAGAGGAAAGTGTTTTATAAAGGAGTTAGACTTGTCTTTTTAGTCTGAATGAGAACTGTGAATGATGTTTTTGATCTTTTTCCTGATCAAATTAAAATACTGATTACAAACTCATATTTGTCACTTTTTTCCTGCCCTGGCTTTTTTGTGTAGAGGTTTTTGCCTTCAGAGTTTGGTTTTGATCCATCACGTATGGGACATGCACTTGAACCTGGAAGAGTTACATTTGATGATAAAATGGTAGTGAGAAAGGCAATACAAGATGCTAAAATCCCCTTCACTTATGTATGTGGTGCCGGCTTAGCTGGTTATGTTGCCGGCAACCTTTCGCAAATGGGGACACTCGTTCCTCCAAAGGAGAAAGTTCTTATTTATGGAGATGGTAACGCTAAAGGTACACCAAAACTAATAAATTAAATTAAACACCTCCATAGGCATTTACTATTATGCAGGCTAATAGTATATAGATACTTTGGTTTATGTATAACATGACATAGAATTAATCATCTTTGTTGATCATCTTCATGTACCGTGCAGTATCTATAGTGGATGAAGATGACGTCGCAGCATATACAATCAAAACAATAGATGATCCGCGAACATTGAACAAAACATTATACCTTCGTCCACCTGAAAACGAACTCAGTCAAAAACAATTGGTCGAGATGTGGGAAAACCTCATAGGCAAGAAACTAGAACATATCTCCATTTCAGAACAAGACTTCCTTGCCTCTATCAAAGGTACGCATGATATATATCATATGAAATCTATTGAATGCACGAAAGTTACCAAGTTGCATCTATATATGGTTAACCTCGCCAATCAATCAGCTCCTTGAATGGATTTCATTGATCGACACATTAAAATTCCTAGGTTATTTTTGTGCAGATCGATCAGACTCTGACTCATTACTCAGATTTTAAACTTTAACTCTTAAGTTTTGGTGCCTAAAATCCAAGAACCTGAACCTAATACAGGCTCTAAACAGAAATTTCACACCTTAAAGTAATCCATAAATGAAATTACAAAATCGTAAAATATTGAGCTGTGGGTGCTTATGTGGTTAGCCATTATTTGAAAGTTACATTTTATCTATAATTATATATGTAATTTTCTTTTGATATGAAATACTATATTTCAGGTATGGACTTTGCAGGCCAGGCTGGAGCGGGGCATTTCTACCACATGTTCTATGAAGGCGCTCTGACAAACTTTGAAATCGGGGAAGAAGGAGAAGAAGCTTCAAAGCTTTACCCAGAAGTGAAATACACCCGCATGGATGAATACTTAAAACTTTATACATGAGAACATAAAAAGGTGTTTAGTAACAGTTTCTCAAAAAATACATTTATGTTGTTATTGTGGGAGTGGGGCTGTTTCTCAATAAAAAAACCCCATATAGGTTGGACTTTAAGTCTGTACATAAGATAATTGAGTTTGAAGATATTTATAGAGGATTAAACACCTGAAGTTTATTCTTGCAGTCGATGTGAGACTCCAAGCAGAAATGGGACTGCAACTTCTCTCTCCACTCTTTTCTTGATTTCTACTTGGTTACTCCTCCATTACTACTCCTCTCTCTTCCGTTTCTTCCTCTCTAATCCATGAATGCCAACTGATAGAATTCGTATATTGATAATAAATTCAGAATGAGGTACAGAACCTTTATACAAATATAATAGCCAATTAAGATGGTGAAAACTAGCCTAAATGAACTATTCCTTAATGTATACGTCTATATAAAAGGAAGGAAATAAACTAAATATCTGTACAGATCAATGATCAATATTCAGAATCAATCACATTGATTTAGTTGGGATTTTATGCTCCTCAACACTCCCCTTCAAGTTGGAATATATGTTGATGATTCCTAACTTGCTGAGTAAAATCGCAAATTGTGGAAGGCTCACAGCCTTTGTGAATATGTCTGCTGGTTGTTGTAAGGTGGAAATATGAGCCGTTTTGATCATTCCACTTTGAGCCTTTTTTCTCACCAGATGGCAGTCAATCTCAATGTGTTTAGTCTGTTCATGAAATACTAGATTCGAAGCAATGTGGAGCGTTGCTTGGTTGTCACAATATAACTTGATTCATGTGAATGCTTGATGCCTAAATCTTGCAAAATATATCGTAACCAAGTAATTTCACAACAAGCGGCAGCCATGGAATGATATTCAGCTTCGGCACTAGATCGAGATACTGTGGTTTGCTTTGGTCTTCCAAGAAACCAAAGAATCGCCAAGAAATACACAATACCCGGTAGTAGAACGTCGAGTATCACGACATTGAGCCCAATCCGCATCACAAAAGGCATTTAATTGAATTGGACTGTTGGCAGAAAGAAAAATACCTTGCCCTGGTGCACGTTTGACATATCGCAAAACCTGATGAGCTACCTCTAGGTGTGGTGTTTGTGTCCATGAACTAACTCAGAGTGTGAACAGCGTACACCAAGTCAGGCCGTGTAATTGTCAAATAGATCAGCCTCCCCACAAGCCTTCGATACGAAGATGGATCATCAATGTAATCGCCATCATGTTTGCTAAGGGACAAATTCTGCTCCAGGGGTGAATCGGCTGGTTTTGCACCAAGCTGTCCTGCATCCTCTAGTATTTCAAGTGCATACTTGCGTTGTGAAAGGGCTATGCCTTTGCTAGAACGAGCAATCTCGAAGCCAAGAAAATATTTCAATTCACCAAGGTCTTTCAATTTGAATTGTTGCAGCAAGTATGACTTGGTTTCCTCAATGTCTTGTAAACTATTCCCTGTCAAAATGATATCATCCACATAGATGAGTAAGGCAGTGAATGTGCTACCTCGGGTTCGGACGAACAATGAATAATCTGCCTTCGATTGATGATAGCCCGCTTGCTTAAGGGCTATGGAAAGTTTAATAAACCATTGACGTGAAGCTTGCTTGAGTCCATATAAGGATTTATGAAGCTTGCATACACGAGTCTCCCCTTTTCGTTCGAATCCAGGAGGTAGATTCATATAAACATCTTCATCAAGATCACCATTGAGAAAAGCATTATTGACATCAAGTTGATGAAGATGCCAACGACGCGTGGAAGCAACTGCGAGAAGGAGGCGGACAGTGACAAGCTTTGCAACAGGGGCAAAAGTTTCCCCGTAGTCCAAACCCTCAACCTGACTATAGCCCTTTGCGACCAAACGTGCTTTATACCGATCAAGAGAACCATCAGGATGAAGTTTGACCTTGTACACCCATTTACAACCAATGGGTTTCTTGCCGGGGGGCAAAGGTTGAAGAGTCCATGTGCCATTAGCTTCAAGGGCAGCCAATTCTTGGGCCATGGCATGACGCCATTGAGGGTCATGAGCTGCTTGAACAAAAGAGGTGGGTTCTTTGACCGCTGAAATAGAAGCACTAAAAACACGATGGTGTGGTGACAAGCGATCATATGTAAGGACATGAGAGAGAGGATGTTTGGTACCTTGGGGTTCAGTCAACGCCGAGTTAGATGATGGGAGAGACCGGGAAGGTAATTTGATGTTGACATGATACTGCTGAAGATAACTAGGCCTGGTGGTACGCCGGAGCAGTGGTGGAGACACTGGTGCAAGAGGAGGTGGAAGTGCTGGAAGCACAAGATCAGGTGCTGGAAATGCAAGATCAGGTGCTGGAAGCGCAAGGTCAGGCACTGGAAGCTCAAGGGCAGGTGTTGGAAGCGCTTCCAGTGCAAGGTCAGGTGCTGGAAACTACGAACTATGAGAATTAAGTCCAGGCGTTGGGGCATCATCAAAACTGGTGGGATGAGAGGTTGGGAAGACAAGAGAAGAGTTGGTAGCGGAAGACGGAAAAGGGAAAGTAGTTTCATGAAAGATAACATCCCGAGAAATAAAAATTTTACCCGTATTAAGATCATAAACCCGATAACCCTTCGTACCATATGGGTAACCAAGAAAAATGCAATGTGTGGCCCTAGCATCAAATTTGGTTGGGCGATGATGATGAGTAGAGGCGAAGCACAAACAGCCAAAAACCCTTAGGTGATCATAGACTGGTGGTTTACGAAAAAGGATTTCGTAGGGAGTTTTTCCTTTAAGAATCTGTGTAGGAGTGCGGTTGATAAGATATGTAGCAGTGAGTATGTCATCCCCCCAAAATTTCTTAGGAAGTTTGGCTTGGAAGAGTAAAGCTTGTGCAACATTGAGAAGATGTCGGTGTTTTCTTTCGGCTACTCCATTTTGCTGTGGAGTGGAGACACAACTAGTGTGATGTAAAATTCCTTTATCAGAAAAAAATTGTGTCATCATAAACTCAGGACCATTGTCACTGTGAAGAATTTTAACCTGGGAAGAAAATTGTGTTTCAACAAGATTGATGAAGGTAGTGAGCTTTTGGCGTGCATCTGATTTGTGGTGCATTAAATAAACCCATGTACATATGGAGTAATCATCTACAATGGTCAAGAAGTATTGTGCCTTAGTGATGGAAGGAACATGATAACCACCCCAAATATCAACATGAATTAATTCAAATGGCGCAAGTGAATTAATAGAACTCAAGGGAAACGGATGACGAGTTTGTTTAGCTAAAGGACAAACCAAACAATCATCAATGTCACAAAATTTCATGTTCTTAACAGGAAGGGAAAGAGCACGTAGGCTTTTATTTGAAAGATGACCAAGGCGTTGATGCCAAAGTCGAGAAGAAGAAGGAACCATGGCTGAAACGGAATTGCACCCGGCTGTCTTCGTAGTATCAAGATAGTAGAGACCTTCCCTCTCAGTTCTCGTCCCAATCATCTTCCCCGAACGTCGATCCTGGACAATACAAAATTCATTAGTAAACATTGCAAGACAAGAGGAGCTTTTGGTGAGCTTGCTCACAGAGATTAAATTTAATCTAAATGAGGGAACACAAAGCACATTATGAAGAATAAAATCATCCGAGAAACGGATAGTGCCGATGTGGGTGACATTGGCAAGGGCATGATCAGGAAGGTACACTTGATGATTAGAGACTGGAGTGCATGTAGTCAACAACTTAGGCGAACAAACCATGTGATCGGTGGCGCCAGTATCAAAAATCCAGTTGAGTCCACCAATGAAAGCAGAGGCACAGAAGGTGTGACCTAAGAGATCACTAGTGCTGGAAGCAGTGCTAACATGATTAACCAAAACTATGGGCTTGTTTTGATTGAGGAGAGCAAGGAAGCTCTGGCATTGTGCTGCTGTGAGGTTGTATGATGGGGAAGCTGTGGTGGCCATATGAGTGGTGTCAACCCGATGGACCGAAGGAGATAAAAAACCCTGACGACTTTGAGAGTCACTGTTGCCACTAGGATCATCATGCTTGGGTTGCTCAGGTTGGGCTGAGGCTTGGAAATCATATTTGGGTTGCTCAGGCTTGGCTGAGACTTGAGGTGATTCGCTGTCGTTGATCGCCATGGAGATTAGCGAGAGGACATGCTAGGGTTTGAGTTTGTGTAGGATTATTGGTAACCTTAGAGCTCTGATACCATAATAGAATTGGTAATTCGTATATTGATTAATATTTCAGAATGGGGTACAACACCTTTATACAAATACAATAGCCAATTAAGATGCTGAAAACTAGCCTAAATGAGCTATTCCTTAATGTACACGCCTATATAAAAGGAAGGAAATAAACTAAATATCTGTACGGGTCAATGATCAATATTCATAATCAATCACGTTGATTTAGTTGGGATTTTACGCTCCTCAACACTCCCCTTCAAGTTGGAATATATGTTGATGATTCCTAACTTGCCGAGTAAAATCGCAAATTGTGGAAGACTCACGGCCTTGTGAATATGTCTACTGGTTGTTGTAAGGTGGAAATATGGGCCGTTTTGATCATTCCACTTTGAACCTTTTCTCTAACTAGATGGCAATCAATCTCAATGTGTTTAGTCCGTTCATGAAATACTGGATTCGAAGCAATGTGGAGCGTTGCTTGGTTGTCACAATATAACTTGACTGCATGTGAATGCTTAATGCCTAAATCTTGCAAAACATATCGTAACCAAGTAATTTCACAACAAGCGGCAGCCATGGAA
>NW_018923159.1:19363-36196 GCF_002207925.1 Prunus avium | reverse complement strand
CCGGAGGAGCCACGAAATGCGAGGGATGAGAGGGGTCCGAGGAGAGAGGGATTGAGAGGGATGAGTGGGGACGGAGGAGAGAGGGACAGAGAGGGATGAGATAGAGGGAAAGGAGAGAGAGCGGCTGCGAGTTAGGGTTCGAATCGGAAATGGAGGCTGCGATTTTGATGTCGAGACTGAGAGAGTGAGAGAGGTTGAAGACAGACCAAAACTGCGCGTTTCTTTCCCTAAATGTTTGCGTCTTTGCGCGACGAAAAAACATCGGTCACGCAAAGTTAAATTTCGTACTTTGCGCGACGGATAAATAAATGGCGTCGCAGAAGAAATTTTTAATACGCGGGATTATAACCGCCAAAAATTTGAGAACTTGCGCGACGAAATGAACAAAATCGTCGCGCACCATAAACCCTAAACCCTAAATCCTAAACCCTTTCAAAACCCTAAATCCTGAGAAGTACATTGAGCGACGGCAATTTCATTACGTCGCGCTATCATTTATTGCGCGACGAATCAGACAAATATTCGTCGCGTAAAGTACAAAAAGTAAACAATATATATGTCAGAGACGACCAGTCGTTTTTTTACAGATTCTTTGGCCCTTTTTTGCAATTCCGACCTCTGTTCAGTTTTTAATCTATAACTTTCTGACCGTATGTTCAAATTTCGATTTCTTTATACGGTTGGATTCAGCACAGAAAAACAAAGAACACTATGCGGACCAAAAGTCACAAACAGTTACGGATGAAAGATTTCCGTCCCGCAAAAATGACGACCGGTCGTTTTAGACAAAAGTACTTTTTTTTTTAGTACAACTCAAGTACATGAGCATTGAGATTCTTTCTCAATTTGAGATGTATATGATGAAATTGGGAAGATGTGCAACTTTTCAGAACGAGATTCATTTCCTAACCGTAATAATTTGCATTTACGCCATAATTAAATGTAAAATAATTTAATTACAAAAGTATGAATGACTTGAGTTCATTGCTTTTTACATTAATCTTCTCAGTAAGTATATCCAAATTTTTTAAACTTCGTTTTATTTTTCCACATACATATATAATTGGAAATTAGATATAACAAGTACATATATTCAACAAAAGTAGAGTTGCCAATATATTTACACTAACGTAATTACATTACAAGAAATTACCAATACTAAAACATATGAAGCAACAAATAAATTGCATTATTCATCATCCGAACTATAATAACCTTCGTTGTCTTCGCTATCATCACTTTCAGTCTCCCAATCATCCTCATCCTCCTCCATAACTACATCGTATCTAGACAAGAAATTACCAATACTAAAACATATGAAGCAACAAATAAATTGCATTATTCATCATCCGAACTATAATAACCTTCGTTGTCTTCGCTATCATCACTTTCAGTCTCCCAATCATCCTCATCCTCCTCCTCCTCCTCCTCCTCCTCCATAACTACATCGTATCTAGGAAGATCACCGAGGTCAATTGTAATGGATTGAATTGGTATTTCTCTTGAAGACACTCCTTTGTATCACTGAAATGGTTCCTGAACAACATTTGTATCGCGAAGCGTTTCCGCATCATTTTCCATGCAAGATTCTGACCGTTGGTCAGCGACATCGACGTCAGATGGGTCTAGTTCTGGTATAGCATATACGTTCCTGTGATCCATCTGCTGAACAACTTTCCACCCGCTCCCTGCTTTAGGGTCATCTACATAAACAATTTGTTTTGCCATGTGTGCCAAAATGTATGGGTCGTCATCGTACCAAGTTCTGTTCATGTTCACAGATAGTAACCCTTGATCGATTTTAACACTTCCCTGCCTATTTGGGTTTGTATCAAACCATCGACACTTAAACATGATGACTTGGTATCGGTCTTTGTAAAGCAAGTGCATGACAGTTGTGAGTTTGCCATAGAAATCAATGTCCGTACTTTCCCCTCCACCTGGAACATGGACACCGCTGTTTTGCGTACACAACTTGTCATCTCGTGTAGTCCCTAAAAACTTGACGCCATTAACATGACAACCCGAGAATAATTCAGCTCGAATTGGGCCGAATGCCAAGTTATACAACTCTTCACTGTAAGTGGGGGAATTATCTGATTTCAACTTATTCACCTAATATTATACAACAACATTCACATGTTAGTTTGAGAAAATGAAATACTACAATATATATGTCAATTACAAAACACTTATAACTTACATATTCCAAAAACCATTTTGGAAACAATTCACGGTGTTTCTTGGAATACAAATGCGATGGATGTTCTCGCTTCATCATCTCTTCATGCTCATCTAAATATGGCATTATCTCATCACAATTGTTCAATACGAACCAATGCGCCACCTCCATGTCATTTTTGGAAAACGACTCTCCTCGTACAGGATCTCCAAAGGGTCGTGCACTTTGGGCAAAAACAGAAAGTTGCTCATTTCTCACACCTCCGTCATTATTGCGCTGAGGTCGATTGAAAGCCGTGTCCACGTCTTTTAAATACATTCCACAAAAAGTAAGCGCCTCATATTGAACCCAAGCCTCTACAATTGATCCTTCGGGCTTCGCTCTGTTGCGTACGGTTTTTTTTAGCTCTCCGAGTAGCCTGCCAAAATAAAATGAAAAGATGCAAATTAGCAAGTAGGAAGCATGAGATAATGATGCTTACACGAATGATGATGATTATATACCTTTCTATTGGATACATCCAGCGATAGTTGACTGGACCAGCAAGCAATGCCTCTTCTGGTAAGTGAACCATCACATGAATCATACTCGTGAAGAAAGCCGGAGGGAATATCATCTCAAACTTGCATAAGACTTGGACAATGTCATGGCGCAACTGATCAATGTTTGTCTTTCGCAACGTTTTTGCCTTCAGTTGGGAAAAAAATCTGGACAACAATATGATTGCCTTCACTACATCTTCCGGCAATAGGTGTCGAATCCCCACAGGAAGTAGGCGTTGCATAAACACGTGACAGTCATGACTCTTGAGTCCAGTAAATTTACCCCCATCAACATTCACGCTCTAGGCTGCGCTACGCATATGATTGTCCGTCGCGCGATGATCTTTTATGCGACGAAAGTTCTTCGTCGCTCTAGTTTGCGCTACGCATATGATTGTCTGTCGCGCGATGATCTTTTATGCGATGATTTGTACTTCGTCGCAAACTATCGTCGCGCAAATAGAAAAACGTAGTAGTGTAGTGTGATGGCGCCAGCCACAATAATCACATTTAAGATGTTCTCGATAGGTTTCAGAGGTGTGTCCTGTGGCATCACAACGTTCACACTTAAGATGAGGGTTTTTAGGTGAGAAATTTCTACCAGAATTTCAAGGACCGTGAACGGCGAAGGTGGCGGCGTCAGTGGCTGGTGTTTTCCCGAGGGCATGAGTAGAAACTGCCATTTGCTTCTCATCCTGGGTAATAAGGGAAAAGGCTTTGTTGACTGCAGGAAATGGGTCCATTAGTAGGATTTGTCCTCGAACTCCAGTGTATACGTCATTCAATCCCATAAGAAATTTCATGGTCTTTTGGTGCTGGTGGAATTGGAACATCTCTTTGGCTGCTCCGCAGTTGCAAGATGGAAGAGAGCAAAGTGCATCTCTCGCATCCCATAAGCCCTTCAACTTGGTGTAATAGGCATCGATGGTCATGGTTCCTTGAACGCAATCATGAATTTCTTGCTCCATATGAAAGAGATGGACACTAGTAGCGTGAGTGAATTGTTCCTTCAGATCATTCCATATGTCGGACGCGACATCATTATTAACAATGCTCGCACCAATATCTGGGGAGATGGAATTGAGGAGCCAGCTCTTGACGAGATTGTTACAACGTGTCCACTGTTGGAGAGTTGTGGAAGAATCATGCAGAGGCTTCTTGAGGGTGCCATCGACGAAACCTTCTTTGTTCTTGGTGTTGAGCGCCATGAGCATGGAGCGACTCCAGGTTGGATAATTTTCGTCATTCAAGAGTTGTGTGACAAGGACAACCCCTGGTTGATCAGAGTGATGAAGGTAGAGAGGATTATTAGGATCATCATACTTGGGTTGCTCAGGCTTGGCTGAGGCTTGAGAATCAGATTTGGGTTGCTCAGGCTTGGCTGAGACTTGAGGTGATACGCTGTCATTGATCGCCATGGAGGTTAGCGAGAGGATAGGCTAGGGTTTGAGTTTGTGTAGGATTATTGGTAACCTTAGGCTGCTGGTAGCATGATAGGATTGGTAATTCGTATATTGATAATAAATTCAGAATGAGGTACAGAACCTTTATACAAATACAATAGCCAATTAAGATGCTGAAAACTAGCCTAAATGAACTATTCCTTAATGTACACGCCTATATAAAAGGAAGGAAATAAACTAAATATCTGTACAGATCAATGATCAATATTCAGAATCAATCACGTTGATTTAGTTGGGATTTTATGCTCCTCAACACCAACCTTCATTTTATTTCTTACTTAAAACTCTTCAGATATGGAACAATATGTACTGATCGCATTAGGAAAAAAACCAAACACTTCTCCAACCAAAAAAGAAATTATTCTTCAATTCTTTATCTCTACTGTTTCTTCTCTTTCATTTTTCTTTTTCTGGGTTTGCACTAAATCATTTATCCGATATATATATTCTCCATTGGATCCTCATTGGAGCTCTCTTCCCTTGTTGCAATACCCCACACCATCCAAATTTTTTCTTTATCATTTATTTTTCCGGGTCTGCACAAATTCATTACTTCTTTGGTATTGAGATGCAAAGAATACCTTTAATTAAGAAAGAAAGAAAATCAAAGAATGATTTTTTAAAATTTAGAAATGTTTCCTTTTTTTTTTTTCATCACTTCAATTCGATGTAGGATTGAAAAAAAAATGCAGATGGTTTTTAATCCAACAGGACCTCCTCTTTCTGATCATCCTTGGAACCTATTATAATTGCCCAAGGCATAGCTGCCTCCTTTGTAGATGGTGGTCTCACCCATGGTCTTAAATATCGGAGGTATCGGAAGTATCGGAAGTCAAAAAACACGGAAATATCGCAGGAAATATCGGGATATTATCGGTATCGGAAAAAATTGAATAAAAACCACGGAAATTGTAAGAAAAACTTGGAAATTTTTATTGAAACTTTGTAGGATGTTTATTTAGTCAATTATCTATTAGTTTATCACAAAAAATTGGAAGGAAATGCATTGCATGATGGATTTAATTGATTTAAGTTGATTATATAGCGAGCTGGCAAACACCGTAAGTGTAGAAATATGTAGTAATTAATGAAAGAAGATTAAACACACCATAATCATTTATATATAATGAATTACTACAATATTTTACACTTTATACATTGCATGGTAAGATACATGAGTGACTTAGTACCACATAGAGTTCCTATGAGGTTCAAAATTTTCACTATCTTCATCATCTCTATGTGTAAAGTAAGTATATTTTGAAGAGTAGTCATCAAATGATAAATCCCCAAAATAGTTTTCCATGTAATTGTTAACATGCCACCCATATGGATCCGAGATTGGTTGACGTTGTCCATAAGCAAAATCATTTGAAGATTGAGTCTCGGATTCTTTCCATGTGTCACTTGATTCCATCCCAACAGGAATGGGATATGAAGGGTAGGGAAATGGTTGGTTATGAGTATAACCATAGTTACTACTTCCTACTCCAACAGAGTCCGAAGTTATAGATAACGAGTCATCTTCTTGACTTGACAATGTCCCCTCGCCTCTTTCTCTACGAGTATAGTTCTTCCCTATGGCACCAATTCCTGGTCCTGCCCGCCGACTGCCATGGTAGGGTAAGTAAAAGCAGGTGAGTGGTTGAATGGTAGGGTAAGTAATGTAAGTTGAAAAAACGTTGGTGAGTTTTATATTTTATCCATTTTGTAAACCAAGCCAGGAATCCAAAGCTAAGTTTTATATTTTATCCATTTTGTAAAAGCATGTGAGCATTCTGTCGGCTAGACATGCTTTGTTTATTAGCTCAATGAGCTACTTTTGTATTACTCTAGGAGACATGCTTTCCGTAGAGTACCCAAATCAGTTCAATGAGCTACTTCAGTTCTCTACATTTTTTGAGTTTCATATCGGGATATTATCAATAATATCTCGATATATTGACCAAATCATTCATAAAAGTGTTGAAAATATCTTTCCGATATTATCGGGATAATATCGGGATAATATCGGGATAATATCGATATATTGACGATAACTATATGGTTAGTTGTTAAAATATCGGACCCCCAAAAATCAGATATTATCGGGATAATATCGGGGATATTATCGATATTTAAGACCATGGTCTCACCCCATCTGAAAGTTATAGCATGTTTGACTTCATCTTTTATTTTTTTGGTCAATTTTGAATTCACCTTTTATTGTTTTAAGTTTTCCAACCGGATGAGGAGGAGAGTTTGGCGAGAGAGAGAGAGATGGCGTGCGCGTGTGGGATATATATATTGATTGTATATATGTATATACAACAATCTATTATAGTATATTGATTATTAATCAAAGTAATTTGTCCTACATGTTATATATTTATATTTTGTTCATATGAATGAAATTTTTTTGATTCGATGCTAAAGATGGATTCACATTCATCAATTGATGCTCAAGTTATAGCCGAGTGACTATCACATTGGTTTTAGATTCTAGCGGGTCATGAACATGTATAAGAGCATTTCCAGCAGTGAACCCTTTGCCATGGCAAGGGGGGAGCTAGGACAGCCACTATTCACGTGAATAGTGGCTGCCCTTGCCAAAGGTTGTGGTGTTTCCACCAATTGCCATGGCAACAACTATTCACATGAGATATGAGGAGAGAAATTTGTATAGATTTTTGGTGTGGGAAGTGAACTATGACTAAGTATTTATTTTTAAAAAAATCTATTTTTTTTTTGTATTTTTTAAAGATTTTTTTCGAAGTTTGTTTAAATTTTTTTTGTTGCTGACGTTAGCAAACTCGGGCTTGAACTAAGGCTCATCTTGCCTGAGGGCTGGCCTGGTTTCATGGGCCCCAGTAGCTGTCTCCCCCAGCCTTGCTGCTGGAAACGTTTTTGGGCCTAAACCCCCCCAGCCCTTGTTGTTGGAACTACTCTAAAGAGTGTTAGACGTTAATCTTGCTCTAGACAATTGTAATACTACAATTGTTAAGTTGGAATACTACAATTGTTAAGCTCCAATTAATATTCACACCTTATATGTGGTGTTTCATGTATGAAATGATTTTATAATTAAAAGTTTAATTGAAGATAGTTTAAAATTTTAAAAATACATACATAAATACAAAATAAAATAGTATAATACTCCCTACATTTACCATATATGTACGTAGTACATTTAGATATAACAAGCACACATATGAACCTTTTTGTTATATTAAATCAAGCTTTGCCAATATATATATATATATAGTCTTAAAGTTATTGTCACGCCCCAACTCACAGGTTTACGTAACCTTGGGTTAAGTTGTGATTCACATCTTAATTATAGAATTTAATTTAAAAAAAACTATAACTAAAATGTGAAGAAACATTTAAATAAATAAAATAAATATTTCACATAAAATATTCAGTGGAAACGACAACATTGAAATCTTAAAACTTTTACATTATTTTACAAGTCAAAACTACTCAAGAGTTCACTAAAAGAGTAGCTTATTATTCATCCACAAGCTATGTACACAATACACTCAATAGATATGCCAAATATCACATTATTAATAATAATGCATGAATGCTCTTCATCTACTCCCGTTAATTCATATAGCTGGACAAACAGACCTGCACATCCCATACCATGCTTATACCACTTGGTCTCAAATGCCCATTTATATGAACTAACACCCATTTCAGTCATCCCATAATTCCCTTTTTGTTAGTCATCTTGTCTAACTCTCTGTCGCTAGTTCCGAATCACCCAATAAAAACCATGTGCACTGTGGGATTCCTGAGATCTAGTACCTGCCAAGAGTTAGACTCAACTACATAAAAGATCACTCCCATTACCCTCTTTTCCACCATTATTTTCTCAACCCAAGAACTCCAAATAATTTCCATGACATGATATAGTTCTTCTTTTCACATATCTCATAAAAACAATGTAATCATTTAAATATCACCAATTTACATATAATCATGCCAATATTAATTAAATAATTAACAACACGTAAACACTCAATATCAAGAACATCCATCAAATTATAATATCACGCATAATATAGTGCTCATGAAATTTAATTAAATCAATCCCTGTAAAGGCCCTCCAAGAAACCCCTACCTGGATACCAAAGTTTTTGCTATAGAACTGTAAGATGATTTCCAATTTTCCACCGCATTCACAAACTCAGTTTCCCACTATATTTCTCCCTAATATTTCTTCTTCTCTCTACCTTCTTTTCTTTTTGTTTCCTTTTCGTGCATGTTTCTCTAAAATTGTTGAGAAGGTTTCCTATTTATACTACAAAAGATGCGGCAACTAAATGATTTCCTATTGGTTGGGGTTGCAGAGCTTATAAATTTGGATAACTATTCATTGTAACTGGCGGCAAGACAAATACTTACTAGCCAAGTAAATTTAATTCAGATAACTTTTAAGTCCATTGACCAAGCAAATCTTGCCATCTAAATGGAGAAATAGCATTAGGTGTTTTCATGCTATGCCACAGATTGACAACAAACCAAGTCTAGAGTACCTAGCTAGTAACTGGACATATCTCAAGCTAAGTCTTTTGGCTTTATCGTATATATTTTTTTTTTCCATGCATGTGAGATGGTAAACAAATTTAAGTTTTAACAAAATAAGATTTAGTTAAATGAAATTAAGCTTCTTAACACATAGAAGGTAAATAACAAAATTCTAACAATTGTATATTATTTTAAATATATACAATTAAAGACCCAAGAAATATCTAAGGGTACCCATTTATAAAAAAACAAATAATAAATATATAATTTATAGTTATTCAAATAAACATATATATATTTACTAATTACAAATAATTATTAGAATAGTATTGTAAAACAATATATATATATATATTTTAAAACGTTTAATCTTCTTTAAAAACTTTTTAAGAATACGGATTTTCACAGTTATATACTACCATGTTTAGTATATTTTTTTTGTCAAGCCTATATTTAGTATGTATAAATATTTGTATGTGGGTACTAAAACTTAACAAATAAGAAATGAAACATATATAAGACCAAAACTAAAAATAATGCAATTATAATTATAGCACGCCACGTGGAAAGGAAGAATATCCCTTAAATTAATTAATTGAACCAATTTATTTGGCCAATTAATTAATAGGGATAATATCTTAATTATAGGATATTATCCTTATTTAATAAGATAATGTCATTAATTTAGATATTATCCTAATAAGGAGATATAATCATCATCAAATTAGGAGATTTGGATCCCAAACCAAATCCCTAATGGACTCAATCTCTTCAATTTGGAGAAAGAATAAACTCCTTCCTAATAAGAGTTTTATTCTCTACGAAACCCTAGCCTCTGAGAAAACTCTCCATCTCTCTCCCCCTAGCCACCGGCGACGCCACCACCATCGCCGACCACACATCTCTCCTCTTTTCATATATTACATACATGGCTCCGGCCACCACACACAGCCCCGGCCACCCGGTTCTCACCCTAGAGAAATCTCCATACCCTTTTTTAGCTATTGTTTCACCTAAATTCAATTGAACTAACTTAGGCATCGGAGGGCCTTTGGCCAACACCACCTGGGTGTGGTCTATTTACTCTAGTCTTTTTTATAGGGATCGAGGAAGAGAGAGAAGGAAGATCAAAGGTCGAAGAATCACAAAGTGAATATTCTCCAGCGAGATTTTTTGCACAAACAGTTATCACTTTCATGGAGGATATTACAGCTTTCCTGCAGCTATTTTCACTACTACAAATATTCAAAAAGACAACGCTGAATGCACAATGGTTAGCTCCAAAACCAGTGTAGTTGTTTCTTCCGCAACGGTTATTATGTAACCGTTGTTAAAAGGGGTTTTTAAGCGTTGTGGTTTAGGGTATGTGATTTTTTAATTTTATTTCACAACTTTCCACAACGGTTTTCGTTTCAACCGTTGTAATTGAAGCTTTAAAAAAAAAAACGCGGAGTGAATAGTGACACAATATTTTTTCTTAAGCCCCGATAGTTCTCATTTTCTCTTATCTCTTTTCTACCTCTTGTCTCTCGCGTCTACCTCTCTTGCCCCGATTTTTTTCTGTCTCTTGTCGCCTTGCCTTCGCCACAGCCATAGACAGAGAGACTTTGTCTCTCGCGTCTCCCTCTCTCCACGCTCTCTCACTCTCTCACTCTCTCCTCCCTCTCCCCTCTCTTTCTCTCCCCTCCCTCCTAGTTCAGAGGGATTTGGGTTTTAATTTTAGGGTTACTGATTTGGGTTTTAATTTTAGATCTCTCTGCTACTTGCACATAAGAAATGAAATTTGGGTTTTCTTTGTTGTGTGTGTGAGTTTGTTAGATTGAGGTCAGGGTCATCTAGGGTTTGGTTTGTTTGTTTGTGTGCTTGTGAAGGTGATGGCGTCGAAACGGATCCTAAAGCAGCTGAAGGACCTCTAGAAAGATGCTATTTTTGTGAAGGTGATTCCATCTATACTTATTTTTAGAAATTTGCTATTTTTTATTAACCCAGACCAGGAAATCTGTGCAAAGCTGCAATCTTGCACCGATTTGGTGGTCATATCAATTTTATATTATTGTTCTCATGCCAAATTATGTGTTTGTCTCATAATAGAATGGAATTGCATTATTTTTAAGTTGGTCAACTGAATTTCATCGTTAAGAACCATTAGAGAATATGAAGAAAATAGTGAATGATATGGGATAGTGAAGGTGCTATTGTGTGGCAGTTGTTAACGCTTACCCATTTCCCTACCCTAATTAAATGGCAATAGACCTCCTACCTAGCATCTTGGGTATAAATGGGTTGTGGGGACCTGTAATGATCCATTGAATCCTCAGAAAGAAAAGCTTTTAATTTTACACTAGGTTACCTGTATATTTGCAGCGGTTGGGACTGATTTTTGTCATTCTGAGTCTTGTATGATTTTGAGGGCTAAGTAGACATTAAAGGTGTTAAAGAAGGAGGCTGGGGCAGTCAAAGAAGTTTGCTGGTAATTTGAAGTTGGAACAATGTTACCTTTTGGTACAGCTGTTATTATAAAAACCGTTGTCGAAATGACCATATTACAACGGTTGTTGAGAGTAACCGTTGTAGTAAGAACTATACTACAACGGTTGTTCTTGTATACCTGTTTTATATATGAGAATTGACAACGGTTTTTAAGAAAAATCGTTGTTGAAAGTGACATATTACAATGGTTTTTTACCGTTGTCATAAATAGGTAGAAAAGACGACACTCCTAAGCACAACGGTTTTAGAAGACTTTCTACAACGGCTAAAAACCGTTGTCTATTAACTTTATTGTAGTAGTGTTTGTGTATGTAATACAGCATATTAAACACTTATTATCTATTGTTATAAATGGGGGCGGATTAGTGACATTATATTTTATACACAAGTTTTGACATAATTTTTGGGTCAATAGATTACTCCATTTTTAAGGGATGATTTTAAACTAAGATGGGATCTATCATGCCATATTAAGCTCCACCATCCAGCGTAAGGCTGATGCTCCACTATTTTAATGTACGGGGAGGAGATCAAACTCGAGCGGACATAGGCGTTCGAGTGGGAGGCACGAATCCAGCGTCGATTCGTGGCGAATTAGAATATATTTCTTCCTAGTTTTGGGGTCTTTTTAGTTTCCTATTCCTTTGTATGATTGTGCTAAAGTACTATAACATATAAATAGACGATTTAGTGCTAGGGTTTAATCTAATGAGTGCAAGAGAAAAAACTAAGGCATCAAATTGGGTTTGAGCCAAGGGTGAGAGAAAAGAGAGCTAGAGTTTGTGAGAGAGCAAATGGGGTTCTTCATTGTAACCAAAGGGGTTCTTTACTAGTGCCACCAACACTTTCGACTTTGGAGTTGGTCCAATGTCCATATCAATCCTAGACCTGGCCGTCTATGGATTTACGCCTCATGGGAGGATGGCTGATTGTTTAAGAGATTTCCAAAGGACCACTAAAAGGCTGAGAAAATGTTCCTAATTCGGCCTAGATGGATTGAAGAAGTCAAGATCAAGATCCTGACCACCATATCACTCTTTTTCCTTTCACGACCATCATCGACCACGAAATTTGGCATGCCGCGCAAAAGCTCACACCAAGAAGAATAACTTTGTTGCCAAATCAGCTCGACTCGTCATTTCATATTCGTATACTAGCAACACCAACCTCGTATATGTAATTTTGTGGCTCAACAATTAGCCAAATTTGCTTTATCTTGTAATGAGATATGTTACTGGATGGAAGAAAGGCCTAGCTGGCTTCACTCTTACCTTCAGAATGATTTGCGTTCTTTACATTTTATTGATGAATAAAGTCGTTGGCCTTTGGCCTTTAATTTAAAAAAAAAAAAAAGTGATTAAAAATAAAAGCCATTAAAAGATCAAGTGGTAATGACACACATGCATAAAATTCAGATGGTATTGCCCAAATTTTTCTATTTGAACCAATTCATTTATTTGTTCGGAAAATATCTATCGAGAGTACTTCTTCCAAAATATGTCTTAATGATTATTTATTTATTTCTTTCTTTTCTTTTTTGCTTTTTTTCCCACTTACATAAAAATTGGTCATATATCACTACTACAAAAAACACTTTGTGCGACGAAATAAGTTTGTTGTGCAAAGTACAATTTCATCGAGCAAACCTTGCGCGACGAAATTTTGGTCGCCAAACCCTGCGCAACGAAATTTTGGTCACGCATGATCCGTGGCGCAAATCTACTTTGCGCAACGAATCCTAACGTCGTGCAAATATTTGCGCGATGAAATATTTCAAATTTTTTAATTTTTGGTGGTAGTGGCGGAGAATATGTTTCGATAGCGTCCTAATCATCAACTTTAGCCGTCAAAGTCTCGACGATTCCCTACAAAAAAACAAATATGGTCAAATAACAAAAAATTGGCATAATCTCCCCTAAAATTGTTATACCCCAAATCCAACCCATAAAATAATATTTCCTCACCCTATACTCAACCCCAAACCCTGCACAAACTCAAAACTAACTCCAAAAATACATATTAATGAAAAAAATTTAAAATTTGGAGAGAATATACCTTTTGGCAAGATTGAGAGTGAGTGAGAATGAAAGGGAGAAGTGAGTGTGAGAGAATTAGAGAAGATAGTGAGAGAGAGATGAGAGAGTGAGTGAGATTGAGAGATAGTGAAAAGAGAGATGAGAGAGTGAGTGAGAGTGAGAGATAGTGAAGAGAGAGATGAGAGATTAAGTGAGAGGAGTGAGTGTGAGAGAAAGGGTCGGATTTGGGGAGAGGGAAAGAGAGAGGAGAGGTAAGAGTAGAGAAAGACATTGAGAAAATGGTGGAGGAGTTATTTTGGTTTTAAAAACCGTATCACTTTGGGCGAAAAAATATTGGTCGTGCAAAGTCTTTAAAAAAATTCCCGCGTCCCATTTTTGATGCACGCCCAAAGTTTTAGAGTTTTGCGCGACCAAAAAATTCCCGCGTCCCATTTTTGGTACCCGCCCAAATTTTTAGAGTATTGCGCGACGAATTGTTGGTCATGCAAAGTTTTGAGAGACGAAAATTTGGTTCGTAGTGCAATAAAAAAATAAAAAAAAATTATTTTACGATTTAAAATATAAATAAGGTTTAGGCGATTAAATGTGTTTTTGTAGAGCAAAGAAAATAATAAAAAATAAAGAAATAATTTAGTTTAACAATATAAAATATAAAAATAAGTAAATAAGGGTTAGGCGACGAAATATTGATATTCGTTGAGCAAAGTTTTCAAAAAATAATAAAAACTTATGAAAACAACTATGTCTTAAAATTTATAATGTATAATTAAATAAAAAAATTAATTGGTTTGCCCGACGCATGTTTACATTATGACGTCGTGTTATTGGTTTTTGCACGACCCCATTGTTATATTTTTTTTAAAAAATTATTATTATAAAGTCTTATGAAAATGTGACTTTACTCCCTTCAAATAAATTTTTTTTTTTATAATATAAAACCCACAATAATATATTTTTCTAACCAAAACCCAATCCTAACTACAATAATAAATTTAAAGCTACTAATAAATATATATATATACTATTCAATTTCTTAAGTGTTATACATACAAAATAAATAAATTTAAAGCTACTTAATATATATATATACACACACCATTCAATGATCCAACCGGCAAACTTGTTTGTATATACTTCGAGATCGTATACCCCAAAAATCGCAAAAAACAAACATTCATAGATCTAGTAACGGGACAAAACATTTCAACGATTATAAATGAAAAATCACGATTTAGCAGTTATTTTAACTTCGATTTTGATGATTTTTTTACAGCTACACTCCTTGATCCTATATGAATACAATGACTGAATTTGATCTTCAATTTAAAATATTTACACTAGTGGATACCACAAAATCTTATGTTATATTTAATGAAAGTATAAATATACTCTTAATTGTTAGTGAATATATTGTTTTGATGGCATACGCATTCTACGAAACTAGTTTCAACGATCCAACCGTCAAACTTGTTTGTTTATACTTTGAGATCATATACGCCAAAAATCGGAAAAAATAAACATTCAGAGATCAAGTAATGGGACAAAACTTTTCAACGGTTATAAACGAAAAATCACGATTTAACGGTTATTTCAATTTGGATTTTGATGATTTTTTACAACTACACTCCTTGACCCTACATGAGTACAATGAACTAATTTGATCGTCAATTTAAAATATATATTTTCTAACAAAAACCCAATCCGAACTATAATAATATATTTTTCTAACAAAAATCCGATCCGAACTAAAATAATAAATTTAAAGCTTCTTAATAAATATATATACAGTTTATTCTCTTAAGTGTTATGCATACAAAATAAAAAACAAAAATAAATTGGTTTAGGCGACGAAATATTTGGATTACATCATGCAAAGATTTTAAAAAATATTTTTTTTATTTTTGTAAAGACTTTGCACGATGAAACACGTTTCGTCGCTCAAGACTTTGTGCAACGAAGTTTAGTGTTTTGTCGCGCAAAGATTTTTAAATTTTTTTTTTTTATATTTTTGTAAGACTATGCGTGACGAAATACACTTCATCGCTTAAGACTTTGTGCAACAATGTGTTTTTCGTTGCGCAAAATTTAGTCGCTTAAGACTTTGTGCAACAATGTGTTTTTCGTTGCGCAAAATTTAGTCGCTTAAGACTTCGAGCGACGAAGTTTTGAGTTTCGTCGCTCAAAGTGACTTTGAGCAACGAATTGTGTTTCGTTGTGCAAAATTTGTCGCGCAAGGATTTTCTTTTTTACTAGTGTATATTTTTCAAAAGAAAATTGTCGCCTTCGTGGAGTGGGATTTGACTTGGTCATCATTAGGTTAGACAAGCTTTCCTTGGGGTGCAAGGTCTTCGTTTGACATTTTTAGTTTACCTACAAATTGCCCTCTTGTTAATCAAAATGGAGCACATTACCTTGCATCATCACTATTCTAAAATTCTTAATGCGCGGAATATTGTAGTCCATTGAGACCTGGACTTGTAGCTTTCACGACCTAACACATCAACCACTTCTCTGATATTTATCTAGGAACATTGATATATTATATCTTTTATTGTTCAAAACCCTAGCTATATATATACACACATTCAGAGGGAAAAGTGGTACAATTAGATCGATATTGAAAAGAGCAAGGTGCTTGTGGTTGGTGGTACTGGGTACCTGGGGCGTAGGACTGTTTCTGCAAGCCTATCCCAAGGCCACCCAACGTATGTTCTTCAAAGGCCAGAGATTGGCCTTGACATTGATAAGTTCCAAATGCTCTTGGCATTCAAGAAGCATGGGGCTCACCTAGTGGAGGGCTTATTTTCTGATCTGGAAAGCCTTGTCCGTGCTGTCAAGCTTGTAGATGTTGTCATCTGCCCCATGTCTGGGGTACATATTCGGAGTCACAACACAACATATTGCTGCAGCTCCAGCACTACTAGATTTTGTATTTGCGCGACGAAGGAGTTTTGGTCGCGCAAAGTACATTTGTGTCGCACAAATAGTAATGCGACAGAATATTCGTCGCGCAAAATATGTCGCGCAAAGATCGTAAAGATACACTTTGCGCGACGAAAATATTAAAATTGTCGCGCAAAATGAGCGACGGTAAACCTTCGTTGCACAATATTTCGCAGGACGATGAGATTTTTCGTCGGTCAAAGTTTTGCGCGACGAATATACATTCGTTGCATTAACATAGCGTGAGGAATCGTAATCGTCACGCTAAAGTACAGGGACGAGAGAATGTTCGTGTCTAAAATATTTGCGCCACGAAACATAGTCGTTGTAAGGACACTGCGCGACGACTAACATTCGTGGCGCAGGTATTGTGCGACGAGTGTATTCGTGATTAAAATATTTGCGCGACGAAATATTTTTGTCGCATTTACTTAGAGAGACAAATTCTTTCGTCGCGCAAAATAAAATAAATTCTTTAAAATTTATTTTTACGGTTGTGTATTTTCAAAAAACATTTGCGCGACGGAAACTATCGTCGCGTAAAAAATAAATATATTATTTTTAATTTTAAATTAAATTGAATTATTTTGGTAAAAAAAATAAAAAAAATTTTTTTTGTTTTTTTTGTTTTTAAATAATGAAATGAAATTGCAATTAGAAAA
>NW_018923156.1:76449-91823 GCF_002207925.1 Prunus avium | reverse complement strand
CAAAAATCCGGGGTTCCAGGTTTGGGTTGGGAAGTATTTGGACATGGTAGTGAAGTGCTTGAAGTTGTGTTTGGAAATTTAGTCAATAACTTCGGCTGAAATTAAAGATTGAACAGGGGCAGGTATAAAGAAGGATGTCTCTGAAAAAACTCTGTTGCCAGGAGATCAAACTCCATTTTAAATATTCAAAAGATATTTTCCTGTTCCAGAGAAGACACCATTTTCAAGGGATAAGCAGACTCTGCCTCTATGAAAAGAAGATAAGTGGGAAACAGGGAGCTGTTCAAAAACTGAGAACTTACCATCTCAAACTTCAGACTCTTGCAAAAGCAGTTGAAATGGAAGAAGGGCATGGCACCCCATCAAAATACAAAGAAGTGGTCACTTCAGGAACTGATCGTTGAGTGTTTGCTTGCTAGAAAATGGATAGAACCCCCTTCTTTTTCTTTTAAAAATTAAAGATCTTTTGAGATTATTTGCCGCCCAATATTAAAAGAATCAAATCTCCCACTCAAGAACATTTCTTATATATACGAGAGAGGGTGAACAGAGCAAAAGAATCAATCAACACAACCAAAAACTCAGTCAAAAAGACAAACACTCAAAATGATCACTTGATCACAAAAATTCCAAACAAAGTCCAACAGACCCAGAGTCTGAAGCATTTCAATATTCAAAAGCTTTTCAACAAACTTGCAAAATCATCTTGCTTTTTCCCAGCAAAGACAGTTAGAGCACTGCTTCTAATTTGAATCCCAGTTCACAAGTCAACAATAACGAGATTTCTCTCGTTACAAATTTGGTTCAGCAAAAGCCAAGACAAGCAGAGTTTGAGTTTTTCTCAAATACGAAAACCTCAACAAATTTATGGAGAGCCCTGACTAAGCAGCACAGGTATCACATGTACACCTCCAGCTCACGTCCAGCCACTTCTTTTAAAGGCACATACTACAAGACCCCTTCTTCTTCAATCCATTTGATTGAAGTAGAGTCAGAAGAAGACACAGAGGGCTCGGAGGAAAGAGAGGTTGCAGTGGCAGAAATGGCAAAATTAAAACATCCCATCAGCTGCAAAGCTCTTACAAAGCCACCGAAAGACCAGACGCCGCCACCATTCACAGGAGGATTTGTTCCAAACAAACCAACACAGAACAAGGTCTACTCTTTCGATCTAACCAAAGTTGATGCTCTGTTTGATGAGATGCTGGCGCAAAAGGCGATAGAGACACCTCATAAGCTGCCCAAACCAGAAGAACTCAAGGGCAGACAGTATTGCAGATGGCACAATTCTTGGAATCATTCCATCAACAGTTGTGTTGTTTTCAGAGATGTCATACAGGAGGGAATAACGGCAGGAAGATTGAAACTGGTAGAAAAACTTCCCTCAGTTACGACAGATCCTTTTCCCCAGCCTCAAGTCAACATGGTCAACTTAAATTGGCCAGAAAGAAGAGGGAAGAAGCCAACAGCAAAGGTCAGCTCCAGCAGAAGCAGGAGAGTCACAAAGGAGGATTTCCAAAGGCCGACGGCGACCATCTCAGCTGGGATAGTATTATGCAGCAAATGCAAGTGTGAGAGCGAGTTAGAAGTGACTCTAGACAGGCAAAACCAGCCTACACCCAGCGTGTTTGACCGGATTGGAACCTCGCACCAACAGGGCCTAGCTCCGACTCCCTCTAGAGACAAAGCCAAACAAAGGGATTACCTTAGGCCGGTTCAGCACAACAGAAGAATGCCAGAGCAGCCTAAGAAGGAAATACCAATCAGGATGCCCGAAAATGACAAGCCTTTGGCAACTATCATAGAGGGAAGATGGTATTCCGTTGGAAAAAGCGGCAGACCAACTCTGGAGTTAACCAGAACTCAGAAAAGGAGAGTTCAGAAGCAATATTGCACCTTCCTTTGAAACTAGAGAGACACACAGGAACTGCCAGAGTCAAATCCTGCCAGAAGAAGAGAGAATCCAGAAGCAACTCCTCAGGCAGAACAAGCAGGATATGAACCGCAAAAGCTGATAAAGACATAATCTCCAGACAAGCCCTCCATCCATTCAACCTCATCCTCAGTCGATCAAACTAAACTTCCACAAGTACAAGCTGGACCCGAACCTATTCCAGAAGAAGAGCAACAAGACTGGACTGAAGAAAACGAGGAAGAACAATTGGACTATGAGCCATCTGCAGAGGACCAAACTGGGTTCCTCGAGACGGAAGAACAAGAAGACTGGACAGAAGAGATGGAATATGATGGAGGATTAGATGAAGAAACCGAGGCTTTTGGTGCAGAATTGGAGAACTTATTACAGGGTGATCTAGGCATTAACATGGTGTTCATCTTATCGGAAAAATTCAGGGCAGCGGAAGGACAAGGAAGCACTCTGGAGGGAGACGTATTCTCACAAGAAAGCTTCGAGTGCAAGCTGGCAGAAGACATAATCTCCAGACAAGCCCTCCATCCATTCAACCTCATCCTCAGTCGATCAAACTAAACTTCCACAAGTACAAGCTGGACCCGAACCTATTCCAGAAGAAGAGCAACAAGACTGGACTGAAGAAAACGAGGAAGAACAATTGGACTATGAGCCATCTGCAGAGGACCAAACTGGGTTCCTCGAGACGGAAGAACAAGAAGACTGGACAGAAGAGATGGAATATGATGGAGGATTAGATGAAGAAACCGAGGCTTTTGGTGCAGAATTGGAGAACTTATTACAGGGTGATCTAGGCATTAACATGGTGTTCATCTTATCGGAAAAATTCAGGGCAGCGGAAGGATAAGGAAGCACTCTGGAGGGAGACGTATTCTGAGTGCAAGCTGGCAGAAGTAGAAGAGGTGCCAGAACAGCAAGCACCTGCTGCCAAAACAGGTGGAACCACCATGAAATCAGTCGCAGAACAGCTCTGTTTCTCCAAACCAACGAAGGAAATGGCTAATCACCTCAGGCCTCTATTCATAACTGCAAACTTTGGAGGTATTCCTATTTCCAAGGTAATGGTAGATGGAGGTGCAGCCATTAATCTCTTACCACATAGACTGCTGAACAAAATGGGCAGAACAAAGAAGGATCTAATTCCAACACGTCTGACCGTCACCAACTTTGCTGGTGGCATCACTAAAACTCATGGAATCCTGGACGTGGATGTTATAGTTGGAACCAAAAAGCTGAAAATTGCATTCTTTGTGGTAGACACTACTTCTACTACAATGCATTGCTCGGAAGAGACTGGATTCACCAAAGCCTCTGCATTCCCTCTACTCTGCACCAGCAGCTAGCTCTTTGGAATGAAGAAGCTTATATGGAGATAGTAGAGGCCGACCCACGGCCATTTCTGCCTTCTGCCATGTGTTTTGAAGCAAGGTATTATCATGATGACCTTGGTCCTTTCACCTTCTTTGGAGTCAACCACAACGGCCGCCCTCACGGTGTCACGACCCAAAGGCTCATTGAAGACGGTCTGGCCAGTTCTCTAGAAGACTAGAATAGGCCTTTTGTTCTGAACCTCCAGAGTCCGATGTTTAGTCTCAATCAACAGGAAAAGGATCGAGCTGCAACAATCCGATCCATTACAACAAGATTGTTGACGTACTGGGAAGAAAGGAAACTCATTGCACAGAAATCAGCCATTAATATGGCAGAGTTCACGCATGAGAGCATCGAAGAACAGGAAGAGAGTTTACAGGAGGAAATACTAGACTCCGCACCAGCAGGATTAGATGATTCCTTACCAGAAGTAGAAGATCCATTACAGGAGATTAATCTAGGGACAGAGGAAGATCCAAGACCTACTTTCATCAGCGCACTACTAGAAGAGCCACTCATAAGTAAGATCATCGCACTCTTGCATGATTTCAAAGATTGTTTTGCTTGGCAATATCACGAAATGCCGGGATTGGACAGGAAATTGGTAGAACACAAGTTGCCTATCAAAGAAGGCTACCTTCCAGTCAAACAGGCCAGAAGAAGAATGTCCACGGAGACAGAACTAAAAGTCAAAGAAGAACTAGAAAGGTTGCTCAAGGCAGGATTCATCAGGCCGGCCATTTACACTGATTGGTTAGCCAATATTGTCCCGGTTCTGAAAAGAAAGACAGGGGCAGTAAGGATCTGTGTGGATTACAGGAATCTTAATGAAGCATCCCCTAAGGATGAATATCCTATGCCAATGGCAGATATGCTAGTAGATGGAGCTGCTCACCACCAAATGTTATCCTTCATGGACGGCAACGCAGGATATAATCAGATCATGGTGGTAGAAGAAGACATCCACAAGACAGCCTTCATGTGTCCAGGACATCTAAGTGCTTTTGAATACATTGTAATGCCTTTTGGCTTAAGAAATGCAAGAGCCACTTATTAGAGAGCAATGAATTCTGTCTTCCATGATATGATAGGACATTCTCTAGAAGTATATATAGATGATGTGGTGATTAAATCTCCGGAAGCAGAAAATTATGTATCAAACCTAAGAAAGGCATTCTTAAGGATGATACAACATAAATTGAAAATGAATCCTAAAAAAATGTGTTTTTGGAGTACAGGCAGGGAACTTCTTGGGATTTCTGGTACATCAGAGAGGCATAGAGATTGACAAAAATAAAGTAAAGTCCATCATAGAAGCTCAACCACCGCGGAACAAGAAAGAGCTGCAGAGTCTTCTAGGAAAAATTAACTTTCTAAGAAGATTCATATCCAATTCTGCGGGAAAAATTCAGCCTTTTTCTTCCTTGTTAAGACTAAAACAGGAACAGACTTTCAAGTGGGAGGAGCAACACCAGCGAGCTTTTGAAGAAATCAAACAATACCTCTCAAATCCACCAGTTCTGTCCCCACCAAAGAAGGGCAGACCACTCAAGCTCTATGTATCCGCATCAGAAATGTCCGTTGGAAGCTTGTTAGCTTAGGATAACAAGGAAGGGAAGGAACAAGCAGTCTACTATCTGAGTAGAACTCTGACAGAAGTAGAAAGGAATTACTCTGCAATCGAAAGGCTTTGTCTAGCTTTGTACTTCACTGTTGTAAAACTCAAACATTACATGCTGCCATTTACCACTTATATCATTGCCAAGACAGACCTAATCAAATACATGCTAACAAGGCCAATGTTGAGAGGCAGAATTGGGAAATGGACTCTGGCTCTGACAGAATTTGCTTTAAGATATGTCCCTCAGAAAGCTGTCGAGGGACAAGCTGTAGCAGATTTCCTAACCGATCATCCAGGAGAAGAAATTGAAAATATGGACTCTTTGGACATAGCAAATGCAAATCTGCTGACAAGAGCTCATGTTTGCCTTAACAATCCCATTTATTCGATTCATCTCACACCTTGGAAGCTGTACTTTGATGGGTCAAAAACTGACTTAACTTCCGGAGCGGGGGTTGTTCTAGAGGAACCTTTGGGAATCAGACACTGTTATTCTTTTCAGTTAGATTTCCAATGCACCAACAACAGAGCTAAATATGAAGCTCTAATCATTGGCCTCAAAATGTTGGTAGAGCTCGGAGTCCAGTCTGTGGAAATCTTGGGAGATTCTATGCTTGTGCTAAAACAGATTGCTGGAGAATACAAATGTTTGAACCCATCTCTAGCTGTCTATTTAGTAGCAGCCAGGAATCTTTTGACAGAATTCAGGGAGGCCACTTGGGAACACATCCCAAGAGAAGAGAACTTTGCAGCCAACGAGCTGGCTCAAATAGCTGCAGGAATACAAATGCCGGAAGACTGTGTGCAAAGGATTATCAAAGTAGGGAAAAGAGTCTACCATCTGTTCTGACCAGAGGAATGGAGATAGATGTCAATTCTGCCATAATCACTGAGGACGACTGGAGAATTCCCATCATGAACTACCTCCAATACCCAACCTTGCCATCTGAAAAGAAAGTCAGAATCATGGCCTCAAACTATCTTATGTGGAATGAATATTTAGTTCGAAAAAGCAAGGATGAGATATTGCTAAGATGCTTGGGGAAGAAAGAATACATGAAGGTCATGGGAGAAACCCATGAAGGAATCTGTGGAGCACATCAAGGTGGAAGAAAAATGTGTTGGTTAATTAGAATGTACGGCTATTTCTGGCCAACCATGATGAAAGATTGCATTGATTATTCCAAGGGATGCGAAGCCTGTCAAAGGCATGGACCAATCCAGCAAGCTCCTTCGGTTCTCATGAATCCGATAGTCAAGCCATGGCCATTCAGAGGATGGGCAATGGATCTCATTGGAAAGATTTATCCGGCCAGCAGTCAACAACATTGTTTCATCATTGTAGCTACGGACTATTTTACCAAATGGGTGGAAGCCAAGCCTGTTAAGTCTACCACGTCTCAAGAAATCATCACTTTCATAGAAGAATAGATCATACAGAGATTTCGCATTCCAGAATCAATCACTACAGACAGGGGATCTTCTTTCATATCTGGAGATATGCTAGACATGGCAGAAGCATTCAAATTTAAGCTACTCCAATCCACTCCTTATTATGCTCAAGCCAATGGACAGGCAGAATCAAGCAACAAGGTGATAATCAATATTATCAGAAAAATGCTTGAGAAAAATCCAAAGCAATGGCATGAGAAGTTATCAGAAACTTTGTGGGCATACAGGACTTCGAAAAGAGAGGCAACTGGTATGACTCCATATGCTTTGACTTATGGTCATGATGCGATTCTGCCTATGGAGATAGCAGTCCAATCCCTCAGAATTGCCCATCAACACGAACTGAATGGGGAAGACTACACTCAAGCCATACTGCTAGAACTAGAAGGATTGGATGCAAGTAGGATTGATACCCTCAATAAACTCTTAGCAGAAAAGCAGGCTGTGTCAAGAGCCTACAACAAGAGTGTTAAAAATAAGAGTTTTGAAGAAGGTGAAATAGTTTGGAAGGCAGTTTTGCCCCTTGGAACACACATAGTTGGCTATGGAAAATGGTCACCAACTTGGGAAGGTCCTTTCATAATTAACCAAATCCTGGGATTAGGGGCATACAGATTACAGGATCGAGATGGAGAAGTCCATGCTGCACCAATCAATGGCAAGTGGTTAAAGAAATTCTATCCAACTATGTGGGACTCACAAGCTGTACAGACAAATCCCGGGATAGAAAGGCAACAACTTGAAACTGTTGCTTGATTTTGTTTTGGTTTTTAGTTTTGTGTTAATGTAGTCTCCTAATTTTTCTTTCAGTCTATCAAGGAAAATCAAAATTCCAAAGAAAAAACAAATAAATAAACTTTTATTTAATAGTCACCTTGGTAACTAAGCAGTTCATTACAATTCTAATTTTAAAATTTAAAATCCTAGTTTTTTTAGGGTCTCCTGCAAACTAGTCTTCTTGATGGAGAGCTCCTTCTGAAGCAGCACCCCTTGATGAATTGAAGCTTCTGCAACTTCCAAGGCTGGCCAGTACTACTTCCTTGCACTTTGGATCCTTCAACAACCTGTGAAATAAGAGTAGTGAGATTAGCCATTTGAGATTGAAGTTCTGAAATAGCACTTACCTCATTAACTTGACTTGGCCGTGTATGATCTCTTTCTCCAACTCCTTCGTATTGTTGTGCATTCAAGGCTCGGTTTGTGATTAAGATCTTCGCTGCAACTGGTGTTTTGTCAACCAACGCACCTCCTGCTGAAGCATCAAGCATTTGTCTCTCGAGTGGAAGTAGTCCTTCATAGAAATATTGAATTAAAAGCTCTTCCTTCATTTGATGTTGTGGGCAGGATGCAACTAAAGTCTTGAAACGCTCATAATATGCTGGGAAGGATTCTCCCGGGCCTTGTTGAATTCCACTAATTCTCTTCCTCAAAAGAATGACTCTTGAAGTTGGGAAGAATTTTTCTAAGAATGCGCTCTTCATGCTTTCCCAAGAAGTGACGGTTCCAGGTGCTAACTCAAAGAGCCAATCCTTAGCCTTTTCCAAAAGAGAGAATGGAAAGGCTTTCATCTTTAGAATGTTGCTATCCACGTTGATTGGTGTCATGCTTGAACATACCACTTCGAATTCCTTCAAATGCTTGTTTGGATCTTCCATGGACAGCCCATGGTATTTGGGAATGTGATGTAGCAAACTCGACTTCAATTCAAACTCATCGGTCTTGCCTTCAGCTGCCCTAGAATACATGTTCATAATAACTGAAAAGCAATCTAGAATAAACATTTAACTAAAATAGGGAAGAAGAACTCTGAAAACCCCAATGGATGCAGCAGGTTGCGTCTCCAAGTTCTTCTCTCTTTTTCCTCTCTTGCTACGGCCCTTCCAAAACACACTCTTTCCTGCGGCAACCCCTCCTTTATATATGTGGTAGATCTAGGGTAAAAGGGCCCAGTAGAAACCCTAGAAATTAGGGTTTGTTTGGCAGATTTCTTCTGGAACAAGGATAGGGCCCATGTGCCACCTTTCTAGGAGAAAGGTGCGGCCCCAATGCTTTCTTCTAAGAAGCTGATTCTTGAATTAATTTCCCCATCTTTTTAGCACATTCCTAGCCTCTTTGAACTTCAAACACGTCCATCCATCTTGCCCCATGCATATGCTATCCATTCCAAGTCCAAAACTGCTCTAAAATGCCCCAAAATGCCCTTTCTTACCAATCTTGCCATCTGGACCTACAATAGTACGAAAATAAGCTAAATCACTCTAACAAATGGGAATTAACTAAGTAAATGCAAAGAAATAAGATAGCAAAGTCGCATAAATATGCTCCTATCAGTAACTAAGCAGTTCATTACAATTCTAATTTTAAAATTTAAAATCCTAGTTTTTTGAGGGTCTCCTGCAAACTAGTCTTCTTGATGGAGAGCTCCTTCTGAAGCAGCACCCCTTAATGAATTGAAGCTTCTGCAACTTCCAAGACTGCCCTGGAAGCTGAAACCACGCTTTGCACAAGGAAGGTAGCCTTGGTCTTAGAACTCAGTCCAGCACCCAGCCTGCGCTGCACCTCCCTGCGTTCTGCCAGCTGCTTTTGAAGCTCTTCAATCTGCTTCTCCAGCTTATCTGTAGTGGCCTTGGCTTCTTTGTACCCTGCAACCATCTGGTCCAGTTCTGCTTTTTGTTTCACATAGTCAGCCAAGTTGGCATCATGTGTAGCTTTGCAGGGCTCAGAAGTCTTGAAGGTGGGCTTGAGATCCTCATAGCGATCATGAAGGGTGAGTACGTCTCTAGCCAGGCTAAGACTTATCTCAGGTATGGGCTTAGGAGCCATGTTCTGCCTGTACAGCAGGTCCATGTCCTTCATTAATTGATCAACAGCTCCCCTGTTTTCATCCAGCTCCAGTTCAGTAGACTGCCAGATCTTCACCCTCTCCATGGCCTCATCCACAGCTTTGAACTTGGCCTTGCTCGGGGTAGAATTGAGCTTCTCCAGCCTGTCCAGCTGGGCATCCAAGTCCATAGCCTCAAACTCAGCCAGTTCTGGATCAGCAAAGGAGGCTGTGGTAGTTGAATCAGGAAGGGACTGGATAGGCATCTGAAATTTGGAAGAACAAATTAGCAATAGGCGGAATTAGGAAGAAAAGGGCAAAAAACACAAAGATACTTACAGCTACAATGAGGGGTTTCAGAGGGCTGATCATAACTTCCATGGACCCCACGGTTCCTGCAGTTCTGGGCACTTCCACCTGGAAAGAATAAGAGTTAAATATACCAGAATGGAAAGAATTGCAGAAAAAATAGAAAGGAACAAACTAGGAAGTTACCACACGATCAGAAACAGCTGCAGTTACTTCCATTTCAAGCACCAAGGTCGCTATAGGAAGCTCTACTTGCTCCACAAGCTCCAATATAGCCGAAGTCTCTACCTGCTCCCCAGAACCCAATATCGGTTGCTTTGCTTGAGCTACAACAGGGGGTTCTGCCTGCTCTACAGGTCCGAATACAGGTTGACTGGTCGGAACTACGGCAGGAGTTTTTGGCTGTTCCACAGGCCCTGATACAGAATGCGCTGGCTGCTTCTCAGATGCTGGAGCTGCGGTGGAGTGTGCAACCTCTGTATCTTCAAATAAGGTCAGTTCCGAGCTAGTCAGTTCTGTCCCTGGGATGGCGTGCTGTTTCTGAGTCAAGGCAATGCTTTCTGCTATCACCTCAGCCGGAATTTCCTCCTCTTCAAACTCTTTCCCTTTCCCTTTCCCTTTCGAAGGAGTTTCTGTTGTTGTTTCTTGCTGCTTCTCTTGTTCAACAGCCTCAAAGGCCTCTCGCAGCTTATCATCAGTACCGGAGGCCTCAGTTGGATTAGCAGCAAACTCCTCTGTCTCATCAGACTCAATCTCACTCCTCTTCCTAAGTCTTTTAGACCTAGTGAGAGGGGGAGGAGGAGGACTTTGAGCTGCACGGAATGAATAAAGATTAAAAGAGCATGGACAGGACGGAACAGATCAAAGGAAATAAAAACTGAATACCAGAACCCTACCAGAGGTCTCAGGCTGGTCGACACTGCCCTGAGCAGAGGTGCTTTCCTTTCTTTTCTTTCCAGCCGTGGAGGAAGCCTCAACAGGTGGCCGTTCTGTCAAGTTTTCATCCTCTTCATCACCAGAAGGAGGCTCCAAATCGCCAGTAGCAATGACAGAACTGACTGCATAAGAGAAATATAAGGTCAGAAGTAAATCCAGCAAAAGAAAATGGAAGGAACAAGATAAACAAAAGCTTACCAAACGTTGCTCCAGCATGGGCCGTTTGTCCACCAATAATCTTCTTCATAGAAGGATATGATGCAAATAGGATATATTCATCAGATAAGTACAAATGACAGAACAGATAAAGCGCAGACAGAATGAAGAATCTACCTTCTATGATTTGATCATTAACATCCTGGATGGTCTGAATTGTGAAACCTTTTGCCTCCGCCTCTGCAAACACGTTCCCACATGACCAGCCATCAAAAAGCACCTTGAGTGCAGTACCCGAGGCAGGCAGCCCTTGAAATCTGGCCTTCCACCAAGCGTTAAAGTCAGTATAACTGCAGGAATTTGGCTCCTAGGATAGATAGAGGCCATCCAGATTGTTGTTAATTTTGTTTACTGCGCACTGAGCATCCTTGTGCACCTCCAGATTGTCTGAATCCCTCCAGGAAGAGGCCCGGTTGCAGCTTCTGTAGAATTTGAACGGAATAACCTGTGGGTAGCCAAGTTGTCTTGCGCAGAAGTTGGGATGGTAGACTTCTGCCCCCAGATGATAGTTTGGAGGCTTTCCACCTCCATGAGGCAGATCTCTCAGCAGGAATACACCCAGAAATATCTTCCTAAATTCTGTCCTGGCAGCTTCATCATCTGGCTCCTTGTCAAAAAGCCGATATCCAGGCTGGAACCAAGGGTATGTCCTTCTGATCATCACCTGCCACTGAGCTGCGAATCGCTTAGTGCAGTGCCTGAACCACATCAGGTACTCTTCAATGGAGCGCTTGGGCACTTCTGCCGACATCAGGGGAAGAGCCAGAACTTGATTATCAGGCAGAACTATATCAGGAAACCTGAATTTTGGAAAATATACCTGCAGTCAGATCTGGATCATCCAGAATGAGCCAGGAGCAGTTAAGTTCAGAGGATTCTCCAAGGTGGCAGTGTGCAGATTCTTGAAAAGATGGGCCAGAACTGTCGGTCTAAGTCCAACATCAGTGTGGTTATGCAGAGCTTCGGCCAAGTGCCTATATTCTAGCAGAACTGCAGAGGAACGATTCGGAAACACGAATCTGTTCAGCCAGTACAAAAGAAACAGCATGTGCTGCTGATCCTTGTCTTTTTCTGTACTAAACTTTCTCAAGTAATTGGAGACAGAACAGTTCTGGTTGATGAGGGTCGGAGAGATAGTAAAGGGCTTGGCCAATTTCTCCTGATTCTTCCTTCGATGATAATCACCAACGGCATCAACAGGTCTTCCATGGGGCCTGAACCCAAAAATTTGAGCCATATCTAGCAGTGTTGGCGCCATTGGGCCTACACGGAAGTCAAAAGTATTGCTGGCGGAATTCCAGAAGCACAAAGCAGCAGCAAGCAGGTTCTCATCCCGATTGATGGACTGTTTGGACAGCAGGATTGCGTCATAAATCCCTGCCCTCCTCCAATGAGCTCCATACTTGGGAAGAAGCTTGTCAATCCAGTCTGCCCACTTCACAGAACTATTGCTCACCTCACTGGATGGGAATGAGCCGCTCAGGTTCTTGCTGACCCAAGAATGAGAAGTTAGGGCAGAAGTGCCATCAAAACACAAGGGAGCTACGACATCCCTTTTCATCAGCTCTGCCAACTCAGTCGGAACAGAACCAAACCAGCGAGGCCCCATAGTCAGGGTACTCTCGAACAAATGAAGGACGCTCTCATCCAATTTTTTCGGGACAAAAGGATGGAGTCTGCTTCGAACCTCCATGGCATGAGCATCGATTCCAGTCCCAGTAATGTAATCTAGGGGAATCGAGGAGGAAGCACTTTGTGCACGAGTTTTTGGAGAAGACATTTTCGGTTGTTCAGACCAGAAACAAAGAAAGGATTAAATCAAAGAAAAGAGGAAGGATTCTGGCGAAATTTGAAGAAATCGAAGCCTAAGGAAGCTGGGGTTTTGAGATGAATAGGAAGTTTTGAATTTCTTTTAAAAAGAGCTCGAAATCGTGGGAAGAGGAAGACAAGACGCCACCTGATAGCTGATAATGACAAGCTAGTAACTAGCTAGTAACTGACCAATTTCCCACGAAGTCTGGTTCGTGGTAGGTGGACGTGACAGGCGTGGGGCAACTTGAACTGGTGCGCACAAATTAAATAGCCGAAAAAACATTAAGCCTGAAAGCCGTTTAAAAATGATTCAGACTTAATGGGGGCATTGTTTGGGCCTAAATTTGGTGCGCCTGGTCCAAAGATAAAAACCAACATCGTTTTGGGCCGCTAATTTGGACCTAAAAATGACGTCCTTGACGCCCTCACCCCATCAACGTGCCCAGCCCATTAAACAAAATAAACAAGCCAAAGCAATATCACTTGGCCCAAAAACGCTAGAAGCCTGGAAGCGATCAAGAAGAAACTTGGGCCTCAAAGGAAGCCAAAACAGGTTTGAGCCAAAGGAACAAATGGGCTTGGCAGCTTTTAAAGAAAAAAAACCCACAAAAGGAACAGACCCATGTGACTCCTGACTTAGAAAAGTCAATAACTTCAGCTGAAATTAAAGATTGAACAGGGGCAGGTATAAAGAAGGACGTCTCTGAAAAAACTCTGTTGCCAGGAGATCAAACTCCGTTTTAAATATTCAAAAGATATTTTCCTGTTCCAGAGAAGACACCATTTTCAAGGGATAAGCAGACTCTGCCTCTGTGAAAAGAAGATAAGTGGGAAACAGGGAGCTGTTCAAAAACTGAGAACTTACCATCTCAAACTTCAGACTCTTGCAAAAGTAGTTGAAATGGAAGAAGGGGATGGCACCCCATCAAAATATAGAGAAGTGGTCACTTCAGGAACTGATCGTTGAGTGTTTGCTTGCCAGAAAATGGATAGAACCCCCTTCTTTTTTAAAAAAAAATTAAAGATCTTTTGAGATTATTTGCCGCCCAATATTAAAAGAATCAAATCTCCCACTCAAGAACATTTCTTATATATACGAGAGAGGGTGAGCAGAGCAAAAGAATCAATCAACACAACCAAAAACTCAGTCAAAAAGACAAAGACTCAAAATGATCACTTGATCACAAAAATTCCAAACAAAGTCCAACAGACCCAGAGTCTGAAGCATTTCAGTATTCAAAAACTTTTCAACAAGCTTGCAAAATCATCCTGCTTTTTCCCAGCAAAGACAGTTGGAGCATTGCTTCTGATTTGAATCCCAGTTCACAAGTCAACAATAACGAGATTTCTCTCGTTACAAATTTGGTTCAGCAAAAGCCAAGACAAGCAGAGTTTGAGTTTTTCTCAAATACGAAAACCTCAACAAATTTATGGAGAGCCCTGACTAAGCAGCACAGGTACCACATGTACACCTCCAGCTCACGTCCAGCCACTTCTGTCCCTTTCAGACTGGAGAAGTCCCAGTTCTGCCCATCCAAAAGCCTTCCAGGGCTTGAAATGAATTAAAGCTCTACCAAATTCAAACTTGGTATTGATTTGCAACTGAAGCCTAGCAATTGAAGCTGTTAAGAGTCCAGTCCAGCACAAACACATCCAGTTCAGCCCAGAACAGAGGCAACTACCCAGACAGAAATGGAAGCACAGCCCTCCTCTTGTCTTTGTATAGTCAGTTTTCCCTTTTTGAGCCTTGTAAAGGGGAGTTCTGCCTGAAATTAGTTCAATCTGTTATCATTTATTCTGGCCAGAACTACCGGTTTTGTATTGAGAACAATTATAAAGTCCTTACCTGTCTTAGGCATAGAAAAGAACTTACTTGGGAGATATTCCTCACCCAAATTCATAATCGTTTTGTTCAGAGTTAATAGTTTGGGGCGCAAGTTATCCTTACTCTCAAAGTCTGTTAGGATTGAAAAATTGCTAACGGTGGCATGCTCAACACGTAAAGAAAGTTAACTTATTGACCAAACCATGGTCTTTGAATTAATGGGGAACTTTACCTTACCATCACAGGAAACAAATCAAAACGGGTGAACACATAGAGGGATTCGAACCTCTCCCTTTGTCAATAGCCACATCACCTTATCCATCTCGCTGAGGATGTGTTTGTGATTTTATTTTCGGCGTGTAATATTTATAACGTCTTTAAAATGTTTGCAAGCCAACATTTATTATCTAGGATAAATTTCGATATTGAAAAAAACACCAAGGGGATTCAAACCCCTCCCGTTTTACTCCTTCAACACCTTAACCACCATATCACTTATGTTTTTGTGAAAATATGCTAAAATATTTATATATATATACATGGTTTTGTATTGAATTCTTTTTGCAAGAAACAAATTTTCACATGAGATGAGAATGAATCTTTGACCATTCCTTTTCAAATTTCTACTTTTGAACAACTCACCACGTTTCAACTTACATCACTTACCCCACCATTCAACCACTCACCTAACTAATTAGTTGTAGTCATATTTCTATATATATATATATATATAGTTAGGTTGACAGGACCTGACCCAAATTCCACTTTGGAATCCGAGCCGGACCCTGTGAGTGTCCGACACCTGGCAGGTGTTGGGCACAAATGACCTAATTGCCCTTCTAGTCAAATTTCAACCAAAACTGGGGTTTGACTTTTGCCGAAAATTCAGCAGAGTCTCCCCTGAAATTGGACCAATCCCGAGATTACACCTATCAAACATGCATATAAAATATACACCAACTGCCAGCATGCAAATAATTACATCCCAACAGTTAGACATGCAATCTAGGGCAATATCAGAGCTCTACACAGAAGATTACAAGTATAAAATAATTATACAAGTCCCTACGTTGTCAAGGGA
>NW_018923156.1:44365-75519 GCF_002207925.1 Prunus avium | reverse complement strand
CCCCCCCCCCCACTCCTAAAAGTGCGTGCATCACTTTAAAGGTCATTCCTATGCCCACACTAGCTTTTCTCTCAAAGGGCATGGTTTAAAAGTAACTTGGGACTCGAAAAGCAATAAATTCCCAAAGAGTCAACTCAGGACCCTGTGGGGTCCACGACCTCAAAAACCCAATCTGATAGTTCCTAGAGGTTCCAATCTGCCTAGGACACATGTCCCGAGAGTTTGGTCTCAATCGGACGGTAGGGTTGCTCATGATTGCACGATCGGACGGATGACTGATTCTCCATAATCCTAACCCTATGGTTGGCCTTTTCGAAGTATCTAGGACTCTGATTCACGATCCGTTGAAACCTACACGCTCCTGAAATTACCTAGATCAACACACTCCAGTTTGACTACGATCCAACGGTCTGAACGTATTGAACCCAGAAATCGCACACTATGAGAGATCCATTTGGGGTTCAAACGTTGTCCGAAATGAGATCCGTGAATTCCTACGCACTCGTGTGGACACGAGGATTATTTGAGGACCAAGAGTGGTCCCTGATACCTGTCTCACGCACCGTCAGCGCGTGGGTGTGCATAGTAAATTCTGGCGGCCGGAAATTCTTCATACTGCCGGCCCAAACTCCTGTCCTAGGTAAAACACCTAATTTGGAACCACTTTTGTTCTTGGACTATAGCCAAAAAGTGGCTGAAAATGAGCTCTCAAAACCGACAGAAACTCAACTCGTAAATCAACCCTTAAAACCTCAAAATCTCTCAAACCCTACCCAACCATCAGCTAGAACGTGAAAATCAGTCGAAAAACCATACCTAATTCATCCGGTTTGATGGCTGGAGGAGAGAGAACGAGCGGTGAGAAGTTTGAGCGAAAATCGCCTCGTTTTCTGCAGTTTTCCGGTGAACCTCACGGCGGCTGACGGCGGGACAGGCTAGGCTAGGTTGCGGAGGTGGCAGCGGTGCTTCCTTGGCCGGTCTGGTGGCCGGAGGTAGTGATTGGCTGGGTGTTAGTGGCGGTTTAGGGTGTTGGCTGGAGCAAAAGAAAAACAAGGGGGGAGGTTTCGTGAAGAAGAAGAGGAAGTGAGGAGAGAGAGAATCAGATTTTAAAACCTGATTTTTCAAATTTACAATTTTGCCCTTTTGTGTATTTTGCTCGTATTTTCTTTGTTATAAGTCAATTTTGCCCTTTTTGTGTATTTTTGAAATTTACAATTTTGCCCTTTCGTCACGCTTTACACAACGGTACAAGCGGATTTCCCAAATTCCTTCCCGGTCAAAAAGTCAATTTAAATCCTAATAAATTATTCTAAGGGTAGTTTAGTCTTTTTCTTTAATAAATTATTAATTAAATATTAATTAAGGTTTGGGTTGTTACATAGGTAGTCCTATTTCTATATATACAAATAAAATCAAATGGTCCCATGCCGTCCCTTATTTCTCAACATCTCTCCAAAACAAAACATAATGCTCATGTTATTCTAAACATCTATCAACCACAATTTCCCCCCAAGTTAAAAAAGAGGAATGCTAGCAACCTTCTCTTTAACCTTCTCTTTGGACATTCTCCCTTCTCTTTATGACACGTGTCACTTTTTCTACACTTAAAACAATGCATGTTTTGTTTTCCAAATTTACCCTTGTTAAATGCATTGGACAAACTAACTTTTGTTTCCACCTTGTTAAAAATTTTAAAGAGAATTTTAAAATCTTCCACAAAATTAGCGTCAGTTTTTTTTTAATTAAAAAAATTCTGTTTACTACTCTTTTTTCGATGAGGGAAGGGAGAATGGGTTTTGGGTTATGGAAATGAAGGTGGAGAGTGAGAAGTACAGTGCACGGTGGGGTTTTGGATTGGAGAGGAATGGTGATGATTGGGTAGGGATGGGGGCCGTTGTTTTGGCCAAGGGAGGGGACTGAGAGATGCTGTAATGGAGAGAGAGAGAGAGAGAGAGAGATATGCTGTAATGGGACAATATTTATCTGTATTTTTTAAAAATTCCATAATTTTTAACGGTTTTATTGTAAAACTTATTTTTGGAACCAAAATAGGTTTTTTTTAAAGGGAAGTATACTTTGTTTTTATTTTCAAATATTTATTTAATTGAACTTTTAATGTTTATTTTTTAAATTTAATTGTTTAAGTTAAGTTTTTTTTTTTTTAAGGGAAGTATACTTCGTTTTTATTTTCAAATATTTATTTAATTGAACTTTTATTGTTTATTTTTTAAATTTAATTGTTTAAGTTAAGTTGTAAATTGAAGGAAATATAAAGTTAATACATCTAATAAGGGTAAATTTGGGAACAAAAGATATATTGTCTAAATGCATTAATGTCATTGTTTTAAGTGTAGAGAAAATGACACATGTCATGTGGAGAAGGGAGAAGGTCCAAAAGAGAAGGTTAGAGAGAAGGTTGCTAGCATTCCCCGTTAAAAAAAAACTGAACTATAGTAAGTTATTCTCATTCATTATTGTTATTTAATTTGCATGTTTATTATCATCTATTCCAAATTTTTGGTGGTATTATATTTTAAATTGTGTCAATTAATTACTTAGTCAATGGCATGTGGTTTTTAATTATTCTATTCTTTATTTGGTCACTTACATGTGTGTTTATTATCTCTTAATTCATTATTAAAGACTTTATATGCTTTCATCACATTTTGTTACATTTGTTTAATTATTATTTTATTGTTGATCCATGTAGATTTTATTTGGCCTTTACACAAAGGGTTCCATATTTAAGGTAAGTTTACAAACTTATATTTATATTATTGTAATTTATACAACAAAAAATGTGTGTGGACCCGTGCATGTGATCTAAGAACCAATACTTGCATGGTAATTTTTTGAAGTAATTAAATTAAGTAATGTTGTATAATTATTCCCTAGGATAATTTTAATATGTTTAATGTTATTTATTATTTTATTATCGAATTGGATTATTTTATTATGTTACTTAAATTCCTACAATCATTTTCTTTACTTCCTATTTAATTATTCTGTAGAATAACTTTATTATTTAGGTTCTCTTATATAACCATCACTACTATATTTTATGGCCAAAAAATAATTACCTAATTTCCATGAAAAATAAATATAGGTACGTTTAAGATGTCTAGTGGAGTTACTAAACGTCATCCAGCTTGGGAACATGGAGACCCAATAGACGGAAACAAATATGGCACAATTTGCAAATATTGTGGTCGGGTAATGAAGAGTGGTGGAGTGACACGACTTAAGTACCATCTTAGTGGATTAGATCCAAGAAATAATGTCCAACGATGCAATAATGTCCCCCCAGAAGTGAAGCTATTCATCACCACATTATTAAAAAAATAAACAACACCAGAAGGAAAAGAAAACACATGGAATGGAAAATATTCGAGCTGGGCTACGAGGAGAAGTCATTGGCCAAGCGGTTGACAGTGATGATGATGACGATGAGGACGAATGTGATGATGACATGGGACCTGAAGAGCGACGAAATTTCAAACAAGCATTACATGCCTCCTATAGGGGTCTTTTTCTTCTGGCAACAACAAATGGGTTGGGCCGCCGTAAGGAGCGATTTGGTGGAAGCCTTCCTTTCCCAAGAAACCCTAATGGTTTCTCCCCCATTTTGCAAAGTCTCCCCTTTCCTTTCCCTTCACTTCCTTCGACTCACCCCCATTTGTGAAACCCTTTTCTGTCCAAACACACAAAGACAAGGTTTTTGGGAGCTCTAAGGCTTTTTCCGCAGCTACTTTAGTGGTGAACACCATTTTTGGTTATCACCTCACCTTCTTTCCTTCCCTCTTCTATGGCCAGACCTGGTGGGAGAAAGAAATTGGTAAAGTGCTGGTCTGAAGGGTGTTTTGCTCAAGTATCCTTTGGTTTTTTAGATGGGTTGTGTTGGCATTTGTCTTTGGCCATGTGCTGGAGGCTCCCAGCAGCCCACTCACATGGGTAGCTTCGATTTTGTCGTTGTTTTTGTTTCCAGCTAAGTGCTGGAGAGATGACAGATATTTTCCTTGGTTACTTGGGCCTCTCTAAGGTGATGGGTTAGCCCATTAAGGGGATGGGCTAATTTCCTACAGTGATGGGCTATTTTATTAAGGTGAAGGGCTAATTTTTCTAGAGTATTGGGCTTCCTTTTCTCTCTCTTTTTTGCTTACCCACATATTTGGGCTCAAGAAATGGGCTTGAGTTTTGGGCTCCCAAGAAACCCAAAACTTCCATTTCTCGGCTCATCAATGGGCCTCAAGAAAGCTTGTTCCCATCCATACCACAACCCACTCAGCAAGCCCCGGGCATTTGCGTGGCTTGGGCCCACTTAAGCTTGTAGCGTGGCTAGGTATAAAACAATGATCTTCCACTTGGTATGGCATGTCGATTGGTGTGCTCAAATTTTATCGCCTTTGAAAAGGGATATAATGCTTGACGGGATAATTAGCATGGGCTTTGTAGAGCTAGTGCCTTTTATAGGCTTATTTCAATTCTTAGCGTGACGAATTATTTATTTGGCATGGCATGTAAACTGTGGCTTGTGCGAGCATGCATGACAGACTTTCGCGTGCTCCAAGTCGGGTTTTTCTTAATAAGGCGTCGTACTGGGCCGAGAATTTATTCGGGCCCAACCTTGGATTTTTTGGGCCTCAACACCTCCAAACAGTCAGCATGGGAAAGAGAACACCTCCATAAACTTCCTAATAGACCACAAGGTTCCGGGACAAGTGGTGGTGCACAAATGAGACGGGGAGCAAGTGTTAGAGAATCACAACCAACACCACCAATAGCCCCAAGTTTATATAAGTCATCCACAGCACTTCAAAAGAGTGTTTGGAGTTATTTCGCTAGAGGTAATGTGAAGGAGGGAATGGGGCGTCTAATTAGCAAGTTCTTTATCTGTGAAAATGTCCCTGCTGAGAAGGCATCATTACATCATTTCAAAAATATGGTATTGGGATGTCAACAAGCCAATGTTGGAGTACAACCTCTCACTCCCTATGAGGTAAGAAACAAATATTGAGGTCAAAGTGGGAAACTAATGGTTGCACAATCATGTGTGACGTATGGATTGGCCCGACCAGATTGTCTATCATAAACTTCATGGTATACTCCAAGGGAAAGACAATTTTTTTTTTAAAGTCCATTGATGCTTCAGACCATATAAAGAACTACAAGTATATTTACAAACTATTGAGGGATGTAATCATGGAGGTGGGAGAGCATAATGTTGTCCAAGTCGTGACTGACAACGGTTCTGCATTTGTCAAAGCTGGAAAAAAGTTAATGAAGCATCATAATGTGTTTTGGACATCATGTGCAGCACATTGTATTGATCTCATGTTTGAGGCAATGGGGGAAGAGAGAGAATATTGCTAATGTCGTAAAAAGAGCTAGAATGATCACAAATTATATTTACAATCACAGTTGGTTGTTGGCAAAGATGCGTGAATTTTGCAAAGGAGAAATTATTTGTCCAACTACCACTCGATTTGCCACCAACTATATTGCATTAGACAACCTACTTAAGAAGAAATCAGGTTTGAAGCAACTATTCACTAACGACGATTGGGCCAACCACAATTTCAGTCGCTCAAATGCAGGTCGTATGGTGGAAAGTGTAGTGCTTGATCATGCTTTTTGGACTCAATCAGAACACGTGTGCCAAGTGTTTGAACCTCTTTACAAAGTTTTACGGATCGTTGACACAGAAGGTATCCTACTATGGGGGCAATATATGAGTTGATGCGTGTAGTGAAGGAGGACTTGGAAAGAAAACATGGTGCAAGGTGGGTCATAAAGATAATTGATGACCGATGGTATAAAATATTATACCACGATTTGCATGCAGCAGGTATAAATTATGTCATAATTTGCAATTCATTTCTTTAGTTGCATAAGTATTATTTCTCTTATTAGAGTCTGTGTTTCTTTGAATAGTATATTATTTGAATCCTCGATACCAATACAGACCCGGTGTTGGAGATGATGGTACCCTTATACGTGTTGTACACAATGTATACTCTAAATTAGACCCTGCATCACCAACAGTTGGCCAATTTGGAAATGAGGTACACAATTACTTAAATTATAATAATTACATTGTTGGATTAAACTAACACGATTTATTGAATTCAGCTATCATGGTTTAAAGATGCAAGAAGAACTTTTGGAGAACCAACATCAGTTTCTGCTCGAACAAAAATGTCTCCTAGTGAGTGTAAACATATTTCACTATCAGTTTATAATAGAATTTGTTGGAGTTATTAGACTTATCAACATTGTTTTTCATTATAGCTGAATGGTGGATCATGTATGGGACTGATGCACCAACTGTGAGAAAGTTAGCAATCAAAGTATTATCACAAACAACTTCCTCATCTGCTTGTGAAAGAAATTGGAGTACATTTCCACTCGTACACACAAAGCAAAGAAATAGGTTGGCTCATAGTAGGTTGGAAAAATTAGTTTATTGCTACTACAACATGAAGCTTCAAATTCGAGATAAGGAAGCAGAAATAGATCATGTCGACCGTGGTGACCCACTAGATGTGTTTGATATTGTTGCTGAAGATGATGATACAGAGGGTAACCAACTTTTTCGATGGATTAGACCTCTTCATTTAGATGATGATGAAGGCAACCCAGCTCTAAGAGTTGCTGAAGAAGCACGTAATGAAGGGATAAATGTAGAAAGAGTATTAGAGGAGGAGGTGGGATCTAGCAGAGCTGACTCTTTGGAAGAACTTTTGCGCCCAAGACCAAGAAACACTGGAATTCCACCTTCTTCCAATCCTACACAACCACAAGATCCTGCTGATACTAATGATAGCTCTAGTACAAGATCAGGAGACTCACCCACCACCGGAGGTGGGAATGATGAAGGATATAGTGGAGCTGGAGGTAGTGGTGGATATGGAAACTATGTTGGACCCTTCACTGGTGAGTCAAACTTCACGCATGCAACACAAGATGAGGACCATGGAAGTAGGCGGGCAGGACCAAGAATTGGTGCCATAGGGAAGGACTACACTCGTAGAGAAAGAGGCAAGGGGACTTTGTCAAGTCAAAAAGATGACTCGTTATCTATAACTCCGGACTTTATTGGAGTGGGAAGTAGTAACTATGGTTATACTCATAACCAACCATTTCCCTACCCTTCATATCCCATTCCTGTTGGGATGGAATCAAGTGACTCATAGAAACAATCCGAGACTCAATCTTCAAATGATTTTGCTTATGGACAACGTCAACCAATCTCATATCCATATGGGTGGCATGTTAACAATTACATGCAAAACTATTTTGGGGATTTATCATTTGATGACTCCTCTTCACAATATACTTACTCTACACATAGAGATGATGAAGATAGTGAAAACTTTGAACCTCATAGGAACTCTATATGGTACTAAGTCACTTGTGTATCTTACCATGCAATGTATAAAGTGTAAAATGTTGTTGTAATTCATTATATATAAATGATTATGGTGTGTTTAATCTTCTTTTATTAATTACTACATATTTTCTACACTCACAGTGTTTGCCAGCTCGCTATATAATCAACTTAAACCAGTTAAATCCATCATGCAATGCATTTCCTTCCAATTTTTTGTGATAAACTAATAGATAATTGACTAAATAAACATCCTCCAAAGTTTCAAAAAAAATTTCCAAGTTTTTCTTACAATTTCTATGGTTTGTATTCAATTTATATTGATATCGATAATATCCCGATATTTCCATCGAAATTTCCGTGTTTTTGGACTACCGATATTTCCGATATCATCAATACTTTAGACCTTGGTCTTGACTGGCGGTTTGGAGATTTTCCGATCGTCGGAATTGCTTTGGACACCCACACGCTGCGTGGGCCATCTTTTGGCTTGTTCTTGAGTCCTAAAATGATCCTTACGTCGTCCCAAGCACGACGGTATGCTCGGATTTCATTTTGGTTACCGTTTGATCGTCAATCGGATATTGCATATTAGGCGTTATCCTGGTTCGATATGTTCGGACCGTTGGATCGACTTCATTTTCAAATATGTTAATCTAGGCACTTCTAGGATTGTGTAGGAATTCATGAATCGAGAATCGGAATCCGGAGAAAGAAATGGAGGGAATTGAGTTCCCTCACAACGATGTATTGGTGGTGACCCTCCGTGTTGCCAACTATAGTAAGAATGGTGATGATTGACGGAGGGAGTAGCACAAACGTGCTATTTTGGAGCACTTTCAAGAGAATGAAGTTGGATGAGAAAGAGGTTCAACCAAACCCAACGCCGATCTACGCATTTTAGGTAAAAAAAAGCACAACCAATTGAAGATGTAACTCTACTCGTCAATACTGTAAGTAAGACCCTATTTGTTACTTTTGTGGTTGTGGCCGAGCGCATATAATTATATAATGGGAAGAAATTGGATTCACCAAATGGATGGTGAAGCATCGACGTGCTGCCAAGTAATGAAGTGACTATTTGAGGTTGGGGAAACCACTGTTAATATTAAGAGGGATCAAGTGGAGGCTAGAAAATGCTACAACATTGCTACAAGTCTTAAGGCTACGACTCCACAACAAAGTGAGCAGTTATAGCAACTTCCAATGATCGAACCGCCCAAGGAAGAAGTTCTGAATTCCTCTTATCCCGATAAGAAAGTATTGGTGGGCTCCCTCTTGCCCGAAGACGAGGTGAGACAACTGATGAAGTTATTGAGAGAGAATATGGATGTATTTGGATGGTCACATTTGGACATGATGGGGATTGATCCCAAGGTGGCATGTCATCGGCTGAACGTTGATCCTAACCGCCTACCGTATCAGCAGAACCAAATGAGGTTCGCACCTGATCAGAACCAAATTATTAACAATGAAGTGGACTGACTACTCAAGGTAAGGTTCATTCGAGAAGTATGGTGTTCAACTTGGGTCTCAAATATGGTCGTGGTTAGCAAAAAGGGTGGGAGATGGCGTGTGTGTGTGGACTACATCAACTTGAACAAGGCACGCCCCAAAGACTGCCACCCGATACTGAAAATTTCGACATACCAAAGATTAGTGAACAGAATGTTCAAATGCTAGATCAGAAAAACAATGAAGGTTTATCAATGATATGGTCGTCAAGAGCCATGACAGATCTCAGCATGTTAGACATCTGTAGGGGATTTTCGACATATTGGGAAAATATTGAATGCAACTTAACCAAAGAAGTGCGCATTCGACGTCTCATCAGGATAATTCTTGGGGCACATAATGAATAGATGATGCAACGAAGGTAACCCATCAAAGGTGGAGGCATTACAAAATATGTTTGGTCCAAGGACACCAGGGGATCTGTAAGTTCTCATTAGACAAATTGCAGCCCTTAGCCAATTCATCACAAGATCATCTTATCGAGTCCCATGACCTTGACTATTCCAAAGCAAGGAGAGCCCTTGTACTTTTATATGGCTGTAATTGAAATTGTTATGCGTGCATCACTATTGAGGGAGGAAAATTCAATTCAATAGCCTATATTTTAAGTAAGCAAGAGCCTAATCGATGTTGAGAAAATATACCCATTAGCTCAAAAGCTCATGTTAGCCTTGGTAATGGCCAAAAGGAAACTTTAACACTATTTTGAGGCATACACAATCATTGTACTACTAACCCAGCCAATTAAGGCAATCTTGTCCAAGCCAGATCACTCGGAAAGAGTTACAAAATGGGCCATCGAGCTCCGAGCATTCGAAATCAGATACCAACCTTGAACTTGCCAAAAGGGCCAGGTAATTGTCAATTTCCTAGTGGAGTGTTACCCATGTGACAATTTGCAGGGAAGCCGTGGTGAAACATAACGAGCTCCGAACCTTAACGAAGCTCAATGGGAGCTATATGTAAAAGGATCATCTAATTAGGTAGAGGCTGGAGTGGGGGTCGTCCTCTCGTCGTTTAGGGGAGTGGATCTAGAGTACTCGGCCCGATTGTATTTTCATTTTGGAATTAAAATTGAGTAATCATCTCACACCTCTTATATACACGAAGGCTTTGTTTATGGTTACATTAATACGTGGCCATACTTTTATCTTTTAGTAAGTCAAATATAAATGCCTCTTTCTCTCTCACTACCAAGTTCTAGCAAAATACGAAGCTTAGTGTTAGGACTCAAACTCACTGGGATACTGAAAGTGAGACGTTGAGTCGTTCGTAGTAACTCTCACCTCATAGTTGATCAAACGACAGAGTAATATGCGACCAAGGACAAACAAATATGAACATATCAACAACTGGCCAAAGATTTGACCAACAACTTCTAAAGGATAGAGTTGAAATGAATACCAAGAGAGATGAACAATCGGCCAGATCTTTTAGCTTGTGCCACGTCAACATCGTAGGAGGACATGAGGGTCGCCCTAGTGGAACTCTTATCGAATACCAACATCAAATTAATTGAACCTGGATTTATGGAGATTGATACCAAGGAGGAAACATGGATGACTTTGATCACAAGCTATCTCACGAAGGAATTCAGTGCAATGATCCGATCAAGGCGAGGAAATTGTGATTGAAGGCTACGAGTTATGCCATTATAGATAACTCACTTTTTTGTAGATATTTTTAGGGTCGTATCTTAGGTGCCTCAGTCCACACAAAGTCGAATGGATGATAAAGGAAATACACAAAGGAACGTGTGGGAACCACACAAGTGGAAGAAGCTTAGCCCACAAAGAACAGACCTAAGGATACTTTTGGCCTTACATGGCCTGCGATGTAGAAAAATTTTAGCGAAAATGCCACAAATGTCAAAGGCACGCACCCCTTATCAGACAACCTGCTGAAGAACTCAACCTTGTCATAGGACCCTGGCCATTCACCCATTGGGGAATGGACATTGTTGGACCATTGCCTACTAGAATTAGGGGCAAGAGGTTCGTCCTTTTAGCCATTAATTACTTCATCAAGTGGGTGGAGGACCTACATGATGGCAACCTAAATGGATTTGGTAAAGTTTATGTGCTGCAGTATAATATGCCGATTTGGGATTCCAAGAGCCATCATGACAGACAATAGAACTCGGTTCATCAACTGCAAGTTCAAAGGTTATTGTACTTAAAATGGGCAAGCTAAGAAACCTAACCGGAAAATCTTTGATTTCCTAAAGAGAAGGCTGGAACAATGCAAGGGAAAATGGCTGGAGGAACTACCGAACGTGTTGTGGGCGTACTGAACTACCAAACGAAAGCCGACTGGCAAAAGTCATTTTTCCTTATCTTATAAAACTGAAGTTGTTAGCCCCATCGAAATTGGACTACCCATAGTTAGGACATTGGTGGTGGAGAGCAATGATAATGAGTATCAGCTAGCTTACAACATCAAACATGCTTGCGAGAAGCCATGGCATTGTGACTCGCAAATTACCAGAACCAGTCGATCAATTATTTCAACAAGTGAGTTCGGCCATAAAGATTCAAAGTGGGTGAATGAGTACTTAGGAAGGTCATGGAAAACACCAAAGATCTGAAGGTAGGAAAGCTCGGATGAATGTGGGAAGGGTCGTACGAAATAATAGAAGTTTATGGGAAATGGGCTTATAAGTTGAGGCATATTGAGAGCAGTCAGTACGCAACACGCCCATGGAATGCAGTCCACTTGAGGAAGTATTATATTTGATTTTACGTATTTAATTTCTTGTCGTTTACCATTTTCGTATTATCACTTGTTTTGGAGTATTCTCTAAATTGTCCATTATGTATTGAACACTTAAAGGAACTCGTATTTCGTTTGCATGCAAACTGTTTGACCATATAAATTGTTGGACACAGCGGTCGGAGACCGTATCCATTTAAGATAGTTTACCACTCATACTAGTGACAAGTGGTTAGAGAAAAAGAGGTTGTTCGTGGCCGGACAAAAATCCAAACCCATGACAAGCGGTTAAAAGGCGTGATCCGAGATCACGCATAAAGATGTGATTGTAAATCACGCAAGAAGGTGTGATCAAATATCAAGCAACAAAATGTTATTGAGATCATGCATAAAACGGTATCGAAGATCATACGAATAACTTAACATTATAATGTTGAGCATGTGGCCATGAGAAAAACATGAAATGTTCTTTTATTGGCAGAGGAAAGATCCTCGATTTATTTAAGTACAAAGTTAGAAAATGCAGAAATAAAAACTACCAACTTTGTTAATAGCGCTCAACTATTGGAGATTGATTCATTCGAAGTAACATCAGCTAGTCTGCTGGCAAGGGGAGACGATCCCAATCCACAAATGGAAAGGTCACTTCGGCCTTGGCACAGTAATAGTGGATTCCTTGTTTAAACCCATCGCATATGCCGCCAGAATGAGCGGCCGATATGGTGAGATCCGCAGTAGAGAGATCACTACGATTCACTTAGGCATTGACACGTGCAGATCCTCCTTGAGCAGATCACGTTCCTCCAACAACATGCCATGATATAAGTGACAAGAACAATAAGAAACACGAGATGGACAAGCCTCATCCCTCACCCCTCCAGTAAAGCGAGGATAATCCCCGTTGGATTGCTCCTCCTCAAAGTAGCCTTCCTTCCACGTCTGACATCACCGGACCTTGTTCGAGATGTGGATCCGTGAAGCAAATAAGAGACATCCGAATAATTTGAAACATTTGTGGAGAGTCGGAGAAGAATCCTGGGAGCATATCTCAATGACTCCATTAGGACCTCTTGGAATCTCTCCCCCAATGGAGACCCATTTCTTGACAAGACGTCCTTCTCGGGGAATCTCCCTTTTTGGGAACATCAACGTAAATATAGAAGTGGAGCTTCAGCTTGCTCTAATGAGCCATGTGTGGTATAGGTACATACACCAATTCGCCCAACCAACCCTTTATATAGATGCATTTCTTGCATACCTTAGAGACGTAGCTCGTTTTTACATGTTTGATCAATGTGATATCTAATATTTTGTTTTGAATTGGAAAGTTGTGATTCCGGTTGGAAAGACCCTGAGTTTGAAAAGCGTTATCTCTTGGCCTGGTTTGAAAAACGCAGTGTTGGTTTAAAATAACTATCCTTGAGATAAATTCAAACGGGAGGAATAGTTCATCTAAAAGACTGGTAAAATAAATCTGGGAATTATGTACACACCCAGGATACAAAGTGCATGAGCTAATAAAATAACATAAAGCCAAAAGAAAAAAGTACGACATCACAGGGTTCTTGAAAGCATAAACAAAGATAAAGAGCCTCTCCTAGGGTGCACTATCAAAGGGATCAGGAATAGCTTCTGAAGTAGGTCCCACATAGCTGATGTATTTATATTTATATAGCTTTTTGATAAATATTTCCCTTAGATTTTGTATAATTGGATTGGTTAATTGCACTAAATTTAATTGTTTTGATTTATAGGTGCTCAATTTTGGAAATACATGGAAAATAAAAAAGAAGTGCAGTTTTGGGTGTATTGAGCAATTATAGTGGAATCATCTCAATGGGCCTATGCAAAGTTGATGATGGATGGCAACCCAAACTAAGGAGAAGGAAGCTAGGCTTGGAATCCAAATGCAAATGGGTTGGACTTGGAAAAGCTAGAGCAAGGAAGCAAAAATTGGTGGCCAAAATAAAATTGAGTGTGCTAACGTGGTGGGAGAGTTTAATGAGATTACTTGTGTTTCCAAGTGAAAGTAGGGATTACTTTTCCTACTTTCTCTCTAGGCATGCCGTCAAAATATAAAGGGTGGAGATCACCATGTCAACGGAGGAGATCAACACACAATATTAAAGTGAATAGGAGTCCAAGTCAAAGGGGGTTATTGCTTTTTGCTGAAGCGGCAAAATATAAAAGGAAGGTGGGCAGCAAGATTTTATAAGGGAGGAGAATATTTCCGTGAAGGAGGATATCAAGGTTTTTGACAGAAGTTGCAGAAGGCTGACGGCAAAGCAAGAGGAGAAAGGCTCAAGTCTAGGGTTTTCCTAAACTTATGCTATTTTTTATTGTGATTTCAGTTATGACTATGAGGAACTAATTTTCTTAGCTAGGGCTATGATGTAGCCTAATCATGAGTACTCAATTTCTTAGTTAATATTAATTTCAAGTTTTTCCCTTTTTATTGAGTATCTTTTGCTGTGCTTAATGTTTAATTTGGTTTGGATGTCTGATCACCATCCAAGTTGAATTAGTGTGATGCAAGATGCCATACTTAACTTGAGTTTTGCTTCTTGCAATTGATACCATGAATGACTAATTGTAGATGTCATGCAGTTAGGGTTTGTGTGATTGCTACATAATTTCCATAGAGCTTACTGGATCTTTATGTTTCGAATTCGTCTAGATGCCATAGAGAATTGCATGTAAAGATACTTTTGATGTAACCAGATGCCATGGCCATTGAATAATATAGGGAAATTGATCATAAATAAGGGGAATTGCTTGGAATTGATATGCTAAGGGATTGGGTAGGATTGGTTAAGGTGAAATCGGATGCTCTAGTGTTTCTCTCTTGGTTTTCCTAAATCTCTTGTGCCGTGCAACTTTGTCTTTAGTTTTAATTGCTTTCTTTAATTTTAGTTTTTCTCAATTACAAATTCAATTCAATTTCATCCATTAAAGTTTCTCAATTTAAAATTAGTTTCAGTTTAATTGATATGAATATTAAGAATTAAATCAATCCTTGTGGGACGATATCTGTGCTTACTTAGATATACTATCTTTTGATTCGTACACTTGCGAGCATTAAAATTTGATTAATTTGGTAAATCTAAATTTCGCAACAATAGCAAAGCAGCATCTGAAGCACTGGGGTTACTCCCTATTTTGTCGCTGAGAGTAACTAAACTTATGTCTTAACCGTAAGAGGATCGAAGTCATTCTCACCCCCGGATCTAGTGTAAGGAGGAACACGACGAATAAGATCATGCTACTGAGGGTGCTGATGAGAAGGGGTACTCGTGGCAAATGTAGCATTAGGTGAGTCCAAAGCCAAAACGACTTGAGGGTCGTGGCGGAACTTCTTTGCGGATTGCTCTAATTCCTTCCTTCATCTTCTCTCCATACATCTTAGAACTAACACCAATCGTGTTGCCAACTTATATGAGTGTTCATATTCGAATGCGTTATTTTCTACTTCTAAATTACTATAAGCTGCCTCAGCTGCTCTCTCTTGAAAACTGGCCCGGACGAGGGACGTCGTATTCTCAGTTCAATAGAGCTTGATATCGAGGGAGGAAATATGCTTGAACAGTTTTACCCCACACATGTTCAGATCAACAAATATATACAGGAAATAAATTATGATGCGACGAGCAATGGAGATTTGGACAAGAGTATCAGGGTCTGCGAAACGATTGATGTCCCACCCTTTACCTACTAGGTTCTCCTCTAACCAAGTGACCGGGTCGTCAACAATAATGTACTTAATATTTGGAGGAAGCGCTGCCAAAAGAAATGGATAGTTTATACCGCGTAATTAGAGTCAATTATATTCGAAAATGCGTGCATAAATCGTTATACTAGGATTCAAACCAAACGTCGATGGTATAGGCATATGAGACATCTTAGGCGCCCCCCAATTTCCAGAAATTAAGATAGGTTGGTTCTTCCAGGGCTTAGTGAAAGTGGGTTTGCAAGCAGTGGCGGACCTGTGCAGGCGCAAGGAGGTGCACCTTCACCTCCGGTCGCCGGAAAAATCCATTACAGAAGCTGGAGTTGCACCTCTGCTTCAGACCATAGATGCGCGCAACCTGTTCGACAAAATGCTCAAACGAAATGGGAAGCCTGCACTGCTGGCTGTGTGCGCTGCGCGCAGCGCACGCACTTGTTTTTTTTTTAATGCTTCAGACCATAGATGCGCGCAACCTGTTCGACGAAATGCTCAAACGAAATGGGAAGCCTGCGTTGCTGGCTGCGCGCGCGCGCTTGTTTTTTTTTTAACGAAGCTTGGCCAAAACGACGTCGTTTTGGACCAGGCTTTTTAAATTTTTTTTTTAAAAGGCGCTGCTCTTTTTTTTTTGGACCAGGGTTTGTAAAAAAACAGAAAGTAACGACGACCTAGGCTTTTTAAAAAACAGAAAGTAAAAAAGCTGGGCCATTTCGTGGCTTTTCAAAGGGGTTCTATAATTCCTAAGTTAATTGGGTTTAAATTGGGCTTCTATAATTCCTATTTTAATTGGGTTTTAATTGGGAGTCTCTTTATTCAATTGGGTTTTGGAAATTCCTTATTTAAATGGGATTGAGAATTCTCTTTATAAAAGACCAACTTAACATCACCCAAATTCATCAAACCCTTATTTTCTTTTAATTGCACAGTTATGGAACGGTACTTTAAGAGAAATAGTTTAAATCCTCCTTCAAATAATCCGGTTAGTTCAAATCCTCCTTCAAATAATCCGTCTAGTTTCAACCCTCCTTCAAATAATCCGACTAGTTCCAACCCTCCTTCAAATAATCCGGCTAGTTCCAATAATCCTTCAAATAATCCACCTAGTTCACATCCTCCCTTGAATAATTCGGGTAGTCCAAAACGATCGGAGGTCACTGTGTTGGATGAAATATTGGTTAATCTTCCTGCAGACCCTGGACTTAGACCTCCAATGACTTATTATAATCCCAATTTTCGAGAATAAATCCGAAGAACCTATCTACAAAGGGGTCCTTGTCAGCCTAAAAGCCAAAATGACATGCCTCAAACACTTATGGGGGAGAGTAATCGACGTTTTCTTGTCAAATGGTTTGATTATTCATTTGTTTGGTTGGAGTACAGTTAAGAAAAAGATGCTGCATTTTGTCTTCATTGTTATCTTTTTAAATGCGACTTTGATAAACAAGGAAAGGATGGAAGCGATGTCTTCACTGAGAAAGGGTTTAAAAATTGGAGAAAGGGACCCGAGAATTTTAGGGACCATGTGGGACAAGTTGGAAGTCTTCACAATAAAGCTACACAACATTGTACAGATTTAATGAATCAGAAGCAACATGTTGAAACCATTGTGATCAAGCAGACAGACCAAGCTTGTATTAATTATCGCATTCTATTAACTGCCGCACTTGATTGCACTAGATATTTATTGCGACAAGGTCTTCCTTTTCGTGGCCATGATGAAAGCGAAACATCTAGCAATAAGGGTAATTATGTGGAGCTTTTGCAATTTCTTGCAAATCATGATGAGAAAGTTCGTGCCGTTGTGTTTGAGAACGCTCCAAAGAATCTCAAGTATATTGCTCCTAAAATTCAAAAAGAGCTTGTCAATTCTTGTGCCACTGAAACCATTGATGCAATTATTAGTGATATGGACAATGCATTCCTTTCTATATTGGTAGATGAATCACGTGATGTTTCAATAAGAGAGCAAATGACGGTGGTGTTGCGTTATGTGAACAAAAAAGGGCAAGTAATTGAAAGGTTTGTGGGTGTCCAATATGTCTCTGATACAACTAGTAGCAAATTGATAAGCAACTAGTGGAATTGAATAATCGCTTCACAGAAGTAAATACTGAATTGCTCCTTTGTATGGCATGTTTGAGTCCGGCTTATAATTTTGCAGCTTTTGACAAACAAAAAATACTTCGTTTTGCTAAATTTTACCCTCAAGAATTTAATGACCGAGACCTTATGAAGCTTGAAGATCAACTTGGGCTTTATATTGTTGATATGCAGAGCAGCACAGAGTTTTCATCATTGAACGGTATTACTGATCTGGCTGAAAAATTGGTGAATACAGGAAGGAGTAGAATATACAACTATGTGTATTTACTTGTTACATTGGCTTTAGTTTTGCCCGTTGCAACAACTTCGGTTGAGAGAGCTTTTTCAGCTATGAATATTGTGAAAACACCATTGCGTAACAAAATGGGGAATCAATGGTTAAGTGATAGCTTAGTTGTTTACATTGAGAAAGATATTTTTTCTTGTATTAGTAATGCAAATATAATGCGACGTTTTCATAATATGAAACCTCGTCGGCAACAATTGTAGGTTAATTGTAATGTTATTATTTTTAATTAATTATGAATAACATTAGTATTGATTAAATGATAAGGATGTTCTTTTTTTTTTTTCTTTTTTTTTTTGAGCTCTTAGCTTTTAAAAATTGCACCTCCGTTGAAAAATTCCTGGATCCGCCGCTGTTTGCAAGAGAAGAATTTTTTACCAAACCCACGTGTAAAGTAAAAATAGTGATTCTCTCCCCTGACACAAGTTACGTCGTGGAGATAAATGAAATCTTTAAAGCCAATAGACACATCCCATTTCAACCCAATAGCCAAAAAACCAAATATGAGAAGATAGGGATTTGGGTTTAGTTGCATAGGGTGAAGGTCTAAGTAAAACAATAGCATATGAAGAAAGTGGTGGAGCGGAAATCTAATGTTCTCTAAGTGGGCCAAGGAAAAAACTAAAGAGCCATAGGGAATACCAGCGCCATTATACATATCTGCTCCCAAAGGGAGAGGATCAACCCCCACGTCGTCAGGGACATATCCAAATTCCATGCCTCAACATGAAAATACCGAGATGAAAATAAGACTTACTAAGTGATGACAACAACGAAATTTTCATTGTTTGGACTTGACACCTGCATTTAGAAACACAGACGGGTACATGAATAGAGTTGGTGACACACGAGCCTATATGCAATACGAAAAAGAGACAGGAGAACCATGCGGTTTTTGTACCTCAACGAAACTCCAAGTACGTGAGTTCAGGAGCACTCTAATTTCCTTCACGAATCAACCTACTCCGCTGAGCCAATCTGAAGGACAAAAGGAAAATATTGATAAGCCGGTTGGGATGGGTGTTTTGAAGAATGAAAATGTTGACAGCCCAACCTTATAGCAAAGGAGATACGAGCTTGAGACTGTCGTTTAAACAAAGGACAGGAATCACAAAACGTGAAGAAGCTCTTCCCGTGAGCCAATGGATGTGACTTGGCATGCCCGTGAACCAAGAGCCAAATCAAATATGGAGATTCTTTGATGGATAAAGATGCTCCCTTCAGTTTGAGTTACTCCCATACCAAGAAAATGATGGAGCAGCCCCAAGTCAGACATTTCATACTTGCACATCATCTCAGCCTTGAATTCTTTTATCATTGCATCACTGCTTCCAGTATACACTATGTCGTCTACATAGATTGACACAATTAGTGTGCCAACACCTTCTTTGACTCTCACATAAAGAGTAGCTTCACTTGGACTTCTGTGAAAACCACACTGAGAGAAGTAAGTGTCGATTTCACTGTACCAAGCCCTTGGAGCCTGCTTTAGCCCATAGAGAGCTTTCCTCAGTCTATACACCTTGTCTTCAGCCCCTTTAACCACAAAGCCATCAGGTTGATCAACATAAACCTCTTCTTCAAGGATGCCATTTAAGAAGGCAGATTTGACATCTAGTTGCCACAGTTTCCAGCCTTTCTGTGCAGCTAGTGCAATAAGAGTTCTAATAGTGTCTAACCTTGCTACAGGAGCAAAGGTTTCATTGAAATCAATCCCTGGTTTCTGTGTATAACCTTTGGCTACAAGTCTTGCCTTGTGTTTTGAAATGGAGCCATCAAGGTTTAGCTTTGTTTTGTATATCCACTTTACTCCCACAATTGGTTTGCTGCTTGGTCTGTCAACCAATTCCCAAGTGGAATTCTTCTCTATCATGGATATCTCTTCAGTCATAGCCTTTTTCCAAGCTTCATCTTTGACTGCTTCACTGAAACTTTCAGGTTCAATGATACTCATCTTGCATTGAGCATACACTTCATCCAAACTCTTCCATTTCCTTGGAGTGTGATCATAGATTTCCTGATTTGAGGTTGTAGAATCATGTGTAACTGATTCTTGGACAGTTTGCAAGTCTGTACTAGAGGGTGATTGTTGTAAATCACTTAGTTCTGAAACCAAGTCAGATGTTTGTGAACTTGATTCATCAGTCCATGGCACAGAGATATGCACTGCCTCATTGGTTTCCCAATTCCACATTGATTCTTCATCAAAAATGACACTTCTAGACAACTCAACCTTTTGAGTTCTCAAATTGAGTACTCTATACCCTTTTTCACAACTGCCATATCCCACAAATATCCCTTTCATTCCAGTTTCCTCCAGCTTGTGTCTTTTCTGAGAGGGAACATGAATGTAGCATAGTGAGCCAAAAATTCTCAAGTGTTTGACACCTGGTTTTCTCCCACTAAACTGTTCAAATGGTGTTGTATTGTCCAAAGCACTTGTTGGACTTCTATTCTGCAGATACACTGCTGTATTTACAGCTTCTCCCCAAAACTTCAGTGGAATCTTCTTTTCATACATCATTGTTCTCGCCATCTCCATCACAGTGCGATTCTTCCTCTCTGCAACCCCATTCTGTTGTGGAGAGTAAGCAACCGTCAACTGTCTCTCTATACCCATCTCTTCACAAAACTTTGAAAAATCCTGAGATGTGTACTCTCCTCCTCTGTCACTTCTCAGTTTTTTAATTTGGTAACCACACTGCAGTTCAACCATGACTTTGAACTTTCTGAAAATGTTCAGTGCTTGAGACTTATACTGCAAGAAAAATATCCAACACATTCTAGTGTGGTCATCAATAAAAGTGAGAAAGTATTTGTTCCCACCAAGAGTCACGGTCTGCATTGGACCACAGATGTCAGAATGAATCAGTTCTAGAGGCTGTGAAGCTCTCCAAACCTTTTCTTTGTTGAAGGAACTTCTGTGACTCTTGCCTATAGCACAGCCAGAACAAACTTTCTCAACTTCTTGCAATTTAGGCAAACCCTGCACCATATCCTTCTCTTGCAGGAGCATCAAACTAAGGTAGTTTAGATGTCCATATCTCCTGTGCCATAACCAAGATGATTCTTCCAGAGTTGCCTTATTAGCCATGACAGGATTGATATATTGAAGGTCTAAGGGAAAGCATCGGTTCCCTTTCATTTGCACTCTTGCAATCAATTCTTTCATCTGTTTTCCTTCATAAATATCAACCATATTGTCACCAAACACTAACCAATGCCCATGTTCTACCATCTGCCCCACACTCAACAGGTTTTCATCCAATCCAGGCACAATCATTACCTCTTTGATATATTTAGTAACACCTTGCACCTCAATTGCCAAAGTGCCTTTTCCTGTTGATTGTACTAGATCACCAGTACCCATTTTGACTCTACACCTCACATTTCTATCAATATCAACAAGTAGAGACTCATGAGATGTCATATGGTTGCTACATGCACTGTCAATATACCAAACATTCTTATTTCTACTAATAGTGGCAGCATGGCAGGCATAAAACATAGTAGCAGGTTCTGTTACCAGATTTGCAATGTTAGCAAGCTTCCCTGCCTTTGCTTGATTGCAGTCCTTGATGAAATGTCCAAACCGGTTGCAGCCATGACACTTTTGCTTTCCTTTAAACCAACACTCACCATGGTGTAGTTTATCACAGTGTTTACACTTTTCCTTGACCTGCTCAGGTTTGTCACCTTGACTAACTGAGTTTTGAGGTTTAGGATCCCATTTTTTACCCTTCGATTTCCAATTCTTCTTTGGCTTAAAGTCACCAGAGGCAGAGTTGAATTGTGCTCCCTTCTGAGTTACACTCATGCTACTGAAGGCTTTCTCAGTAGTGTTCTCAGCATGCCTATCTAGGCGCTGAGCAAATCCTCTCAAGGCAGCAATCACCTCCTGTACCTCAATGGCCTCAATATCCTTAGTTTGTTCAATCACGTAGCAGACTGGATCAAACTCCTTGGTCAAGCTTATGAGCAATTTCTGAACCAAACGCCCTTTGGATAGATCTTCCCCAAGCCCTTTCATCTGATTTACCAACTCAAGTAAACGAGTAAGGTACATTGACAAGGTCTCATCATCCCTCATCCTTGTGTACTCAAAATCACGTCTCAGACCTTGAAGTTTGATAGATCTGACCTGTTTGTCACCATGAAACTCTTGGTGTAAGATATCCCAAGCTCCCTTCGAGGTTTCTTCATTCGAGATTCTGGGAAATATATCATCGGAGACAGCTCCTTGGATGATACCAAGAGCTTTAGCATCCTTCATTAACAGAGCTTCTTTCTCCGATGTTGATGACCCTTCTACCTCAGTCTTCTTCCCCTTCGAATCTGAGATTCCAGTTTCCACTAAATCCCAGAGTCCGTGCGATTTGAAAATGGTCCTCATCCGAATCTTCCAAAATTCAAAGTTATCACCATTGAATATTGGAGCCCGAAGATCACCACCACTTGACCCAGCCATTTGAGACCGGAATCGATGAACTGAGTCGGAAATTTCTCGTTGGATTTTCCAAGCTCAGCACACACAGTGTTGACGCCCACTATCCAGATCCAACCTTCGCTCTTGATACCATGTTGAGATTTGGATTAGCAAGAGAGCTCAAAGAGAAGGAAGAGAGTGAGAGAGCTAAGAAGAGAAAAACTAGATTTGGAAATATTCTCAGATGCAATCTGCTGTGCATTGCAGAGATCACACCTTTTGTATTTTCGTATATTCTCATTACATCAGCTCAACCAATCAAATACATCAGCCAATGTGGATATGACACATGGCAACACAAAGGCTAAGAGCCGTTGGAAAATAACTGGCTTCTCTACACCTTACACTTGGCATATTAGCTCAAGTCACTCAACTAAACATATTAGCTTAACCAACTAATCAGAAATTAGCTAGGCAATTTACATTTCAACAGATTCACCTTCTGCAAAAATACTAAGTTCGTTATGACAAAGGCATGGATTTGATATGACAATTCGATATTGACTTACCTAATGCGTGCAAGAAAACAAGCAACAGACAAAATGGCGTGGCATGTCTTAGCAGATAGATGAGTTCAGTGAGGGCCACGCATGGAGTTGGGCTCTCCCATCTCTCACGAAATATTGAGTTCAACCAGTAGCATGTGGGGTGAGCGACTTGTGGGATCGGCAATGGGCCGAGCAACATGCGGGTTCGGCACTGGATCAACCCGCATGTTCACTTGACCCTTCTTCCTTATCTTCATGTTCACTATTGGCTTCCCTATGTTCCTCACCATTCTATGCCCCCAAATTCACACTGTTTACTGTATCAGAGTCCTTAGCTTGGTCTCTTACAGTTGGAGCCTCATTATTCCTACCTATTGGAGTTTCTTCAACAGGAGCTATATTAGTGTGTTCCAAGTAAATTACCACCACTTTTTGATAGGTAAGTGACACTAGATCACATCATTCAAGTACATGAGCATCCATTTTTGTATCAACTTTCTCACGATACTCTGGTTGACAACCTCTTGATTCCCTCGACACAATTTTTGTCAAGTTGAATCTCTCCAATATTACACTATTACAAAAAGTGAAAAAGGCGACCAGAAAAAGACGACGGTATAACAAAAAACCGTCGTTGTGTTTAAAAAGACGACGATAACAGAAAACCGTCGTGGACAAGTAACTTAAACAACTAAAACATGGAGGTCCTCTTGAATATTTTTAAAAACGACGCACCCCAATAAAAAAGCGTCGTCTTATTAAAATGGTTTTCTTCATAGTTAAATTCAGTTCGAAAAACAACGACAGCAGGTATGAAGCCACCGATGTAGAAAGTAAAGATGACGGTTCAACAAAAAAGCCGTCGTGTTAACTCATAGATAAACACGACCAAATGTTCTTAGTCAGTGTCGTATAATATTTCGGAATCCACGTCGGTATATTAAAAAACAATGACGTGTTAAATCAATGTACCATGATGCAGACGATATATTTATCGACTTATTTATTTTGGAGTGTACTACGACGGTATCTACAACACTACTGTCGTATAGAATAGTAGAGAACAACGACAACAGAAGAGTAGATAACGACGTCTAAATTAGAATATCCACGTCATATTTATAAAATATCAAGACGTAATAACAACATCGGTTTGTTCAATTAGCGACGTATAATAATTATATACCACGTCATGAAGTTCAAATTACCGTCGTATTTATTCGATTTATATGTCTGCTTTCTCTGTAAACCGTTGCCTTAATTTTTATTGCTTTTTAAGATTAATTTGTTTTACGCTCCAACACTTTGCTAATATCTTTCTTAATATCTTCTGAAGTACTGTAAGACATTTCAAACCTTCATTAAAGAGAAAAGAAAAATCAATAAAGGAAACTGAGCTTAAGGGCTTGGTTTTGCAGAAGGAAAATCATCAAACATACAGGACTGAGAACACTACCACTTATCTCTTATCGTGGACACTTTAGCTTCTATCCATTTGAAATATGAAATCTGAAAGGAAGCTAAAGTGTCCACATTTGTCTTTCAGAGCCAAGGGTAAGAAGAAGTTGGAACCCTAATTGAAAACTGAAGGTTAAAAAATGCGTGAAAAAAAATCATATTTATACAAATTATATTCAATATCCACGTCGGTTCTATTACACTTAGTGACGTAAAATTTAACTAATAGACGTCGGTTGGTAATAATTAACCACGAGAACGACGTCGTGTATTGCCAAAGTAAACTTTTGTCGTATATTTCCCAAAGAACGACGTCGTTTTCGAAAAACCAAAGAAGTCATTGCCTTTTAATTAACCATGACGGTCTACTAAAACAAAGTTTCGTTGAATTTAAGTAACCACATCGGTTTCCTAAAATGAAAGGTCGTTGACTTTGAAATACAACGGCGGTTAGGATAAACAAGCGCCGTCATAACATATAATATCAGGGCATCAAAAGTAAACTTTTGTCGTGTAAAACTTAAATAACCACGTCGGTTTCAGAATACGAATAGTCATTTGGCTTTATTAATAGGGGGTTTCACTAAAACACCCAAAATGGGAGCTGAAATTATAAAAAAAACCCAACACCCAAAACACTTTATAAACACACCCAAAACCCATCATTACACACACTCAAAATCCATTTATAAACACACCCAAAACCCATCATTACACACACTCAAAATCCATTTATAAACACACCCAAAAAATATACAATTGTTGATGTTGGAGTTGATTTTGGGTGTGTTTCTATGTTTAAATAGTGTGTGGGTTTTTTTATAAATACATGCCTAGAATTGGGTTTATTTATAATAATCTATTATTAATAACCACGTCGGTTCCTACTTATTGTACATTGTTTGGCTTTATTAATAACCACGTCGGTTTCTTGGTACCGTTGTGGTAATTTTGTTACGACGACGGTGTTGTTTTACAACCGTCGTCCTTAATTTAATATCATGGCCATCTTTTTTCCGACGTCTTTTATTTATTATTACGTCGAGCTGTTTAATTAACGGACGTTGTTTTTCATGCAGATGAATTAAAAATGGTTTCGAAATCTCAAAGCAAGGAAGCGCAAGTGTCAAAGGATCCATTTCAAAGGCTCAAATGGATGAAGGCAAATCAGTTCAAAGCCAACCCTCGAAGAGGATGAGATTTTCTTCAACCTACGAGAAAGATTCGAGCACCGCCACATTTGTTGAGGAGCCAAAATCGACTTGTGGTATCAACAAAATGAGCCGTGTTGTGAAGAGGAAAATTCAGAAGATTAAGCATGTGGTTGAGTTCAATAAAAGGGGCAGACCACATGGCAAGGCTACGGTTGAGATGCAGTCTTGCATTGGTGTTTTGGCATGCACCAGAGTCCCTCTTGTGGACAAGAAATGGACTCAATTGCCCAAGGACCTGAAGGAGCAGATTTGGGAAGCTGTTCAAATGGCTTATGTTATCGGGGAAGGGTGCAAGAAGATGGTGCTGTCGTCTGCCGCCAAAAAAATGGAAGGATTTCAAGTATACCTTAACTAGGCAGTTTATCATTCCATTCGCAAATGACAAGGAGAAGTTAAAAGAACCCCTTCAGCTTTATAAGTTCATAGAGAAATTGCAATGGGATGCCTTTGTAGCTTCAAGGTTATCCCCAGATTTTGAAGCTGTGCATTCTGAGCAGAAACAGAGAAGGGAAAAATTAGAGTACAACCATAGGTTGTCTAGAAAAGGGGATGTTGGTTTGGAGGGCCAATTGGAAGAAACCATGCCCGGTGAAGAAATCGATCGATCTCTGCTATGGAAGAAGGCAAGAGAAGATAAAACGGGAAACATCCCTGATCCAAAGGTTGCAAAGAAGGCAAAATTAATTGTAAGTCTCCCTAACTCTGTTCTAAATTAGAAAAACAGAGTGTTTTATTTTGGTATAGACGTCATATGTTTAAATAACCGTCGTTATAACGTAAACACCATGACGGTTTCTATTTACCGCCATTTCAAAGATAATAGAACGGCAGTTTTTGCATGAATTAGATGTCTAGATTGAATTAATACGACGGCTTAAATTCCTGAGAAGTCGTCTTTTTTTAAGTTTACTAACGCACACACTCTCCCTCTCTCTGTCTATTTCACTGAAATTTGTGGTGCACAATTTTTGGGAAAGAATGCATATTTCTATTAAGTTTTTTCACTTCTTCATTAAAATTTACGATGGTTTTATCTCATCTAGATGTTAGAATGTGTATACAACGACAGTTATATTATGCCGCCGTTTGAAATAATGTACTACGTCAGTTTTTTCAACAGTCCGACGTCTTAATTGAAATACTACGACGGTACAGGTTTTTGATTTATGTTCTATTTATCTGTTCATGGCTTTTGAATATACGACGGTTTTTCTACCGACGTTGAATTTTAATACCGACGTGTGAAATCAATACTACGTCAGTTTTGTAAAAAACCGTCATTGTAATTGATAAATTACGTTGGTTTATTTATCTGTTTTACACTCTGTTCAATGTCTAACATTCTCTCTCTCTCTCTCTCTCTCTCTCTCTCTCTCAGGATGATTTGCAAAAACAAGTCTCCGAGGGCACTCTGATTGTCTCTAGGAGCAATGATATTTTGACTCTGGCTTTGGGAACCCCCGAGCATGGTGGGAGAGTCAGAGGAGTTGGAGCTGGCGTTTCCCCAACTCAATTCTTCAATTTGCCGAGACAGCAGAGAGTAAAATTTGTTGACAAATTGAAGGAAAGTCTTATGGAGGCAGTCAGAGAAGAGACATTGAGGATGGAGGCTAGGTCAAGGGAAAATATTTTGGCAGCAGTCAGAGCAGAGAGGGAAATTATGTTGGCACAATTCCGTCAACTAATTCCTAATTTTGATCCCAACATGCTCAAAACCCCAATTACCCTAATTATTCCTTTACCGCCTCCAGAACAAAGCCCAAAAAATCCAATGTCTGACAAGGCAAGCTGCTCTGGAGCCACTAATCTCAGACCCCTAGTTTTGGGGGAAGAAGATCCAAAGCTTGATGCTGATACTGCTGAAAAATAGCAAGATGAAACGGTAAAATGTTTGATCTTTTCTTTTTCTGCTTTTTAAATTTTAAATAGACATCGCTCTTTTAAATATCCGACGTTAAAATTTGAAACCAACGACGGTATATATTTACCGACGTCTGGAAACGATAATACGTCTGTTTCTTCCAAGAACCGTCGTTGTGAGTAAAATATCACGACGCTTTTACTTGTTTCGCATTTTATTATGCCTTGAAAATAACGACGGTCTTTTTTTGCCGTCTTCTCATTCTTTTATAAACCGTCGTCTATTTCATTAAAGCATTCACTGCATTTTAATTAGACGACCTTTCTATAGTGTAGCGACGTTAGAACGTTTACACAACGACGGTTATGTCTTTATCATCGTTTATAACCTTTCCTCCGTCAGTATGTTATAGAAACCGTCGTTTATATTATATACCACGTCGGTTTGTTTGGTTTAGTTAGAGTCATTTATTTTACTTTGTGTACAAACTAACTTATATTTCTTTATTTATTTCTTGTAACAGGATCTCTCAAAGCTAGACATGCCACCTCCCCTGTTAGCCCTATGCCAATTTGTCCAGACCAAGTTCAGCCTGTTAACGAGTCTGTGAGAGTTCACATTCCAGAGGAAGTGTTTGGCACTGAGCATGATACCTTCCTCTTGCGAGGAAGTGTTTGGCACTGAGCATGATACCTTCCTCTTGCGTGAAGATATTTTACAGTTTGCTTCCATGGTTGAGCTTGGAGCCACAGTGATTGCAGTATACATGAGGTAATTCTAGAAATCGTATATTTTGTTTTACTTTTCCCTTCTTTTAAATTAAAATCTCATTTAATTGAATTTTATATATTTAGGTACCTATTTGACTATTTAAAAATGGCAAATATGGTCAACCTTGTTGGCCTTGTCGACCCTGGACAAGTCAGCGCTCAATCTGGATCTCTATCTTACCCAAAAAAACAACTGTCAGACCGCCTGAAAATAGCAGATGGGGATCAATTTTTCTTGGTCCCTTATAATCCAGGGTTAGTCCCCTTAACTATTTAAAGTATTTTCCTTGTAATATTTTTCTTTGTACTATTTAACCTATGTGGATCATTATGTGTAGGGGTAATTGGGTGTTGGTAATTGTGAGACCATTTAAGGAGACTGCCTATTACATGAATTCACTGCCAAACCGCTCTGTTGACGATGACATGAGAAATATAGTAAATATGTAAGTTGATTTATTCCAATCTAAGATTTTTTTCCTTTACGCATTTGAATTATACGACGGGTTTTTATAATACCGACGTTATAATGAAAATACAATTACGGTAATTTATTACCGACGTTTGAAATGATTTATTACGTCAGTATTTTCTTTAAAACGTCGTCTTAATTAAACTACCACATCGTTTGGGTTTTATTTAAGGACGTTTTAATTTTTTCTGTTCAATTTTTTGGTATACGACGTTTTTCCTGGTTACCGACGTTATAATGTTACACAACGACGGTAGTTTCATACCACCGTTTGAAATAAAATACCACGTCATTGTTTTAAACAAATCCGTCGTCTTCACTGATTTACCACGTCGGTTACTTTTTAAAAAAAAATAAATTTTGATTTGTCATTAACACTCTTTGTTTTCTTGAAACAGGTCAATGAAAATGTTTAACTCTCATATAAACAAAAATTCATCATGTAAAACAGCCATTTGGAAAACTCTACAAGGTACTCATGAACAACCAACAAGTGTAGAGTATGGCTATTACGTGATGTGATTCACGAGAGATATAATTTATGATCCAGACCTAGCTTTTGAGAAGAAGGTAAAAGGCAAAATTTAAGATATAATTTCTTTATTTTACTACGTCAACTTTTTCTTTAAAACCGTCGTTTGTATCTTTATAACACGTCAGTGTTTTCGTTTATTTTTGCAGTTTGAAAAGAAAAAAGATCGAGTTCAGTACAAACAAGAACATATTGACGAAGTTAGGCTGGAATGGGCAGGATTCATTAACAGGCAATTACAGAATGATAAGTGATGTACATAAATATTTATTAACAATGTTTAGGTTTATTTTAATTTATTAACAATGTACATAAATATTTTTGTTGTAATCAATTGAACAACCTTCAAAAAAATTAATTTTTTTTGAAATTTTTTTAGTTTAGGATATTTATGTCTTTAAATGAATTCAAAGGATAATAATTCATAAAAACTTAATTTAATTCCCAAAAACCGACGTCTCATTCTCATTTAAATGTCTCATATGTGTATACAATGGTCATCTTATTATAACGGGAAATATAACATCAACGGCAATTCTCAAAAACGACATGTAACAAGAATAAACACGACGGTTTATATTTACTTCATCTTGTACATAAAATTTTTGTACAGATATACTACGTCTGTTAGTACAACCATATCAACGTCTTAAAGGTATTCAAAGTTGGTTATCTTATAAAATTTAACGTTGTATATGTAAACAACGGCGGTAACAACTTTAGAAAACACGTTGTATATACAATCCACGTCGGTTATATAAAACAAGATGACGTGGTAAGGTAATAACGTCGTTTTGTGTTCTTTAGACGTCTAAAATAATTTAGGACGCCGTGTTGTGTTGTTTAACGTCGTTGTAAAGGGATCCAACGTCGATTGTTGTAAGGAATCCGTAGCAATTTTCGATTCATTTTTCTCATACTTGTGTATTTTGTTTTATAGGGAGTTTCACTAAAACACCCAAAATGGGGGCTGAACCCAACACCCAAAACACTTTATAAACACACCCAAAACCCATCATTACACACACTCAAAACCCATTTATAAACACACCCAAAAAATATACAATTGTTGATTTTGGGTGTGTTTCTATGTTTAAATAGTGTTTGAGTTTTTTATTTATAAATACATGTCTAGGATTGGGTTTATTTATAAATTTGTATTTTTTATAATTATTGTAAAATTTAGGGTTTATTGAAACGACGACGGTTTTCTCTCGTTGTTTTTGGTCAATTACGCGCTTTCGAATCCCAGGAAACCCAAACCCCATCTAATTATTTAATACTTATGACATCGGTTTATTAAGGGGTGACGTACAAATAATTTACTACGATGTTCCCTTTTTTTGTCGACGTATTTTTGTTTTACAACGTCGGTTATTTACCTCAACTGCCGTCGTAAGTATGTATTAAACGTCGATATCTAAGTATTTACAGTCGTCGTTGAAAAACGCGGTACTTTGAAATTTTTACCCGCGATCTAAAATTTTCAGAATTTCCCTTTAACCCTAAAATAGTTCGTTCTCTCTCTTCAACATAAATTTGTCTTAAAGTTTTCACTCTCTCTCAAACCGTCATCTAAATTTTTATTATATGTCGGTTGTTTATTTACTCTCGTCGTCTGAATTTTAATTTTCAATTGGTAACCTAAAGACGACTGTGTCTCCATTAACTGTCATCTTTAGGCTACCAGAACCCAGAATTTTTTTCTTCAAAAAGCAATACAAATTTCTGGGTTTGGGTAGCTTAATGATGATGGTAACTAGATATGCTGTCATCTGAATTCCTATTTCACGATGATTTTTTTTGTAAACCCCGTCGTCTGATTCTTTTTTAATTTTTTTCTTCATAAAGCAATTCAATTTTCTGGGTTTGGGTAGCTTAAAGACGACAGTAACTATATATGCCGTCGTCTGAATTTTTATTTCACGGCGATTATTTTGTAAAAATCGTCGTCTGATTCTTGTTTGTTTGTTTTTTTTTTCAATTTATTCTCTGCTATTTGAATATAGTATTGTTTCATTGCTGGTCTTTTCACTTTATTATATATATGATTTTATAGTGTGTGAGATGGATAAGTCACGGAGAACCTTGGGAATGGACTACTAATGCTAGTAGAAATGTGGAAGAAGATGAGCAAAGTAGGTTC
>NW_018923156.1:14993-44229 GCF_002207925.1 Prunus avium | reverse complement strand
GATAATGATTTAGGCGATATTGGATCTGATCCTTATGAGTTTGCCAATGTGATTGGGGATGGAGATCAACCCTTGTACCCTGGTTGCAGTAAGTACACGAAGTTGTCGGCTTTGGTGAAGTTATATAATTTGAAAGCAAAACATGGGATAAGTGATGTTTGTTTTATAGAATTATTGATACTTCAAGGAGATTTGCTTCTAGAAGGAAATACACTACCTTCCTCTATGTACGAGGCAAAAAAGACTTTGTCTGCTTTAGGGATGAGTTATGAGAAAATCCACGCATGTCCCAATGACTGCATTTTGTATAGGAAAGAGTATGAAGATTCAACTAATTGTCCTACTTGTGGTATCTCAAGGTGGAAGGAAAGCAAAGATGGGTTCTTGAAAAAGGGTGTGCCAGCGAAGGTGGTGTGGTATTTTCCTCCAATTCCAAGGTTTTAAAGGATGTTTCAATCACATAAGACAGCTAATAGTTTGACTTGCCATGCTGCAAGAAAATCAGTTGACAGTCATATGTCTCATCCAGTGGATTCCCCGTCTTGGAAACTTGTTGATGATAAATGGCCCGAGTTTGGTAAAGAGCCAAGAAACTTGAGATTGGCTCTCTCATATGATGGATTCAATCCCCATAGTTCTTTAAGTAGCAGATACAGTTGTTGGCCAGTTATCTTAGTTACATATAATCTCCCACCATGGCTTTGCATGAAGCGGAAGTTCATGATGTTGACCTTATTGATTTCCGGTCCTAAACAGCTTGGAAATGATACAGACGTCTACTTAGAGCCTTTGATTGATGATTTCAAATCTATGTGGGATGGGATTAGAGGAGTGTGTGATGCACACATAGGAGAATACTTTACACTCAGAGGTGTATTACTGTGGACAATTAATGATTTTCCTGCATATGGGAACTTATCTGGTTGTGTCATTAAAGGATATAAAGCTTGTTCGATATGCAGCGATGATACACTTAGTCACAGGTTGAAAAATGGCCACAAAATTTGTTACATTGGGCATAGAAAATGATTACCAATCAATCATCCATATAGAAGGCAACGTGCAGCTTTTAATGGGAAACCTGAATATGGCACGCCTCCCGAGCCATTAACCAGAGAAGAAGTGCTGCATATGGTTGAAGATATTAATTACATATGGGGCTTGAAAAATGGGGGAAGTGTTGGTGAAAATGATGGTGACAGAGTTTGTTGGACGAAGAAATCAAAATTCTTTGATCTCGAGTATTGGAAATACCTCCCTGTGAGGCATGCCCTAGATGTTATGCACATTGTGAAGAATGTTTGCAATAGTATCATTGGTATATTGTTGGAGATCCCTGGAAAAAATAAAGATGAGATTGCTGCTCGGTTAGATTTATTGAACATGGGGGTCAAAACTGATTTGCAACCTGAGTATGGAGAAAGACGTACTCGCTTGCCTCCAGGGCCTTGGAATTTGTCAAGAGTAGAGAAGAGAGCGGTTTGCAATTCTTTTTTTGGTATGAAGGTCCCTGAAGGTTATTCTTCAAATATAAAAAAATCTTGTATCTTTAAAAGATTCAAGACTTCTTGGCCTTAAATCTCATGATTGTCATACCTTGATGCAACAATTGCTCCCTCTGGCAATTCGTTCTATTTTGGAGAAGCCTGCAAGGTATGCAATAACTCGATTATGCTTCTTCTTCAATGCTATATGTGCAAAGACGGTAGATGTTTCCAAGTTAGATAAGTTGGAAGAAGATGTAGTAGTTACTTTGTGTTTGCTTGAGAAGTATTTTCCCCCTTCATTCTTTGATATCATAGTTCATGTAGTAGTACATCTTGTCAGAGAAGTTCGATTATGTGGGCCAGTATATTTTAGATGGATGTATCCATTTGAAAGATATATGAAAGTGCTAAAGGGGTATGTTGAAAATCGTACTCGTCCCGAAGGTTGCACTGCTGAGTGGTATATAACTGAAGAAGCTGTAGAGTTTTGTACTGAGCATTTATCTGATGTTAGTACAGTTGGAGTGCCTTCAAGCCAGAAGATGGGAGTTTCAAAGCCATTATCAGATTGCACAGTGAGCTTAGTTGATCTAGACTTGTTGAACCAGGCACATCTATATGTCTTGGAGAATACGGAGGAAGTCCTACCTTCTATCGAGTATGTATGAGTTTAATTTTTCATAAGTAGCCATTTTAAATATTATTATTCCTTATGTTTATCTTATATACAAGGGACCATAATGCTTGATTTTTTCGTGTCAATTGTAGGGAACATATGATCCACATCACGACCACTTATCCAAAATTTAGAAAGAGAACAAAGTGGCTACAAGATAAGCACAATAGCACTTTCATTCAATTGCTACATTTTAAGGTATATATGTTATTGAATGACATATTGAACTTTTAATTTTCTTTCTTTCTATATGTTAGATTGAATTAAGATATATTATTAATTTACAGGTTCAAAGTGAACTTAATGGAGAAGAGAATAATGGTGTATCAGATTACTTGAGGTGGCTAGCAACTGGTCCAAGCATGGCAGTGCCATCATATAGGAGCTATCTTATTAATGGTGTTAAAGTTAACACCAAGGCACAAGATGATGTGCAAACTGTCCAAAATAGTGGAGTTTATTTACTTGCACATAATATGCAAGTTGCTAGTGCCAAGGATAAAAACCCTATTGTCTTCAATATGGGTTTTTATGGGGTTATTCAAGAAATTTGGGACCTTGACTACCAAAAGTTTAGAATCCCAGTCTTGAGGCGTGATTGGACATAGGAACGACCAATTTGTTATGGCTTCTCAAGTCAAACAAGTATTTTACGGTGACGACCCAATGCATCGTGGTTGGTCGGTAGTGTTATCAATGCCTAATAGAGAATATAATGATGTTATTGGTGATGATGTGCTAGGTGATATTAGAATTGAGTGTGAACCATTTACTAGAGGAATACCAAATGTTGACACATTTGATGACCTAGTGGGTGAGTTTGGGAGTGAGAATGTTAGAGATGGGTGTGAAGATATATGGATTGATTGATTGTTGTAATGTATGACATTAGTTATGCAGTCAATTGTATGAAATTAATTAATAGCTTTGTATATCATTTTAATTTTGATCACATTTTCATTATGCAGGTTTTGGGCACGACAAATCAAAAATTTAAAATATTGGATTAAAGGTGGAAAATAAGACGGTTCAGTTAAAAAACTGGAAAAATAGACATCTACAATAAAACCAACGTCGTATTTTTACAAATGTCGTGGAAAGAAAATGCAAAAGACCGTAAAGAAATTAAAAGCGATATATGAAAATGAAAAGACGTCGGTTTATTAAAAATTAAATCACAAGCGGGTGTAATAAACATCAACGACGGCTTACAAAACAATACACGACGTATATTTCACTATAACACGACGTTTCAGTACTCCAACCGACGAATTTGTAAAACAGACCGTCCACGATTAAAATCTACCGTTGTCTAAAGAAGAAATAAAAGCATCTCTGTTCCATTAACTGCCATGACAGATCTTCTGCACGTCGGTTATTCTCAAATATTTGACGTCTAAGAGAACACATACATCAAGGAGGGTAACACAAGCGACTTTTAAAACACCAACCACGTCAATATCTTGTAGAAACCGTCGTGGTAGATAATTACGACGTCATACAATTGAATACTCGTGACGTAGGGAGAACTAACCACGTCCTTTATTTTACAAAAAGCGACGTTCAAAATATAATCCACCTCGTTTCTTTTTCTCTACAGGCCTTTAATATTATTTGTAACGTTAGCCTTTAACAAAAGTAGTCGTGGATAGGACTTTTTACGGCAGTATTCAGTAATATTGCTACATTTTAAACTATTCACATGTCTGTTTGTAGAAAAAGCGACGTCTAAATCTAAAATTTAAACGACGATTCTCGTAAGAGATGGACGTGAAATATATTTAAAAAGTCGTTTTTCTTTATAGTCCGACGTGGATAATATTATAAGCGACGTTTTTTCCACCAGTATGTCGTGGTTAATACATTTTATGTCGGTTATTCCGTAATTAATGACATGTTATATGATTTAAACGGCTGTTCTTTTGTATATACAACGTTTTTTAAAAGTTAAATGTCGGTTTGTTTATTTAGTTAACGTAGTATATGTTAACCACGATGGTTTCTGTTTTATACAAATCTTTATTCCTTTAATTAGGGACGTGGATAATTATCTGTACGTCATTTCCTTTGTGAATATTGACATGTAATATACTTTAAACGTATGTTCTTTTTTGGTTATGTCGTCTTTTATTAGTTAGACGTCAGTTTTTTATTTATTCAACATAGTATAAGTTAAACACGACCATTCTTTTGTGTTTGTGTCGTCGTTTGTCTATTAGACGACGGTTTGTTTATTTATTTAACGTAGTATACGTTAACCACGACGGTTTCTATGTTATACAAATCGTATTCCTTCATTTAGGGACGTGGATAATTATATGTACGTCGATTTTTGTTTTAATATTGACATGTAACACAATTTAGACGTCTGTGTTTTAATAAAACTGTCGTCTATTTTTGTCGAAGGTTTCATTTTACAATATATGTATCGTAATTAGATGTCGGTTTGTAATATTTTTTGACGTTGAATGTTTTACGACGTCGGTTATTAGCTGACGTTGTTTTATATACCAAAAGATGGCGGTCGATTTCATGACGGTTTGAAAACCTTCTAGATGACGGTGGATTCCCGTCGTCTATTTTGATTTTTGTAGTAGTGAATTAGAACTCCTTCCTAAATTTTGATTTCTTCTAATTTGATTACTATAATTCGTCTAGTCTTCATAATCGAATCTCACTAGATGACAACGTTGAAAACCTAAATCCCCAAATTTTAACTTCATTTCTCAAAGCTATGTAAACCCTCTTGCTTGGAAAGACTAAAATACCCTTAAAAATAAATAGAAAATTGGATGATGTTAAAATTAGGTGATAAATCATAAATTTTGAAAATTTAAGGTGATATTTCACTTAAATTTTTCTTTAAAATAATAAATTAAAACTGATGTATAAGTTCAGGTGACCTACAAATATCCCAATTACTAAAAACATCCTACTCATGTTATTAATTTTGACGAGGTGACGGTGGAATATCAAACATTAATCAATAGTGCAATGTGAGCCACAATGATTTTCATTGATGGCAAAATTTTGACCTCAGTTTCGAGATCGCTGAAAGAAAATTAAGGCGAAAAGAAAAGAAAAACTAAAAAAGAAATGTCCCAATTGGACCAAAGACATCATTTGTTTTTTTCCAAGGACCAAAGAAATCATTGGCTTATTGCTTTTGCACCGTCATTCTTCAAATGGTCGCGACAAAGAAGCTTCCTCTGTTCATTCTCAACGGACCCAACTCCCTCTCGACAGTGAAAGTAAAAGTCCCCCTTAGGGTTCATCATTCATGGAGCTTTCCTTCTAAGGTAAGCCAAATTTCCTTTTGTGCAATTTGTCATCTGGATGCTCTTCAATTTCATTCGTTTGATGTTAAAATCTCTGTAATTAGTGATTCCCTGTCTTTCATGATTACAGCAGCTCAATTTTGAAGTTGGGGGTTCTGTTTAATCTTACTTGAAAATGAACAATTCTAATCAGGACACGCAAGATCAGAGGTAAGGATCATCTGGGCATCTGTCATTTCTTTGGTTTGGGTTTTTTTGATATGTGGGTTTCAATGTTTGAGGTCCGTTATCTTATATGTTTGTGCAATAATTTTCTTTTCTGTAGCATGCCTTTCTACTTTTTGGGTTTGAAGGGAGCTGAAGAAAAGCAAAGAAATTGGAGCTGATTTTGGGAGACAGGGGGCCTTTTGCCTGGCTGGGCTGTTCGCTGGAACTGCTCTTACGCCAATCCATTTATCACCCATCCCACCTCTTGGAATCTATTCGTCCAAAAAAATCCTCTCCGAACCCAATATCTTCCAAGAGACCAAGAATCAAAAGTGGCTCATCAGCTATAGCACTCTCCCTCATGTGCCCTCGATTGCTTGTCTGCTGTCGGCGTTCAGGTACTGTTCTGTAGCAGCGACGTCGTCTATCAGGTACTGTTCTCTCCTCTGGAACTGAGTCGTTAAATCTTTCGTTCCAGATTGATACCGTACCGTGATTGGGTATGCTCGATCCAGATCGAAATTTGTAGTGGGGTGAGCGAATTAGGCAACTATGGGTTGTTTGAAAGAGTGATTTATTCTTTTATTCCTTTTTAAAGAATATATATATTTATATATATGCATAAGCACATTCACACAACAATTTATTCGTCTTCTTGTTGATTTTATGCTTTTTCGTTTTGGTGCTAATGAAATAGTTTCCATATAAATCAGGAGTAATTCGGGCATGGAGGATTCCACTGCAATGACTATTGAATTTCTTCGGGCACGGTTGTTGTCCGAGAGGTCTGTTTCAAGAAGTGCAAGACAGAGAGTTGATGAGCTGGAACGAATGGTATATTTAATGTTATGGCAAAGTCTCTGGAGTTTATCTTGTTGTTTCTGTTTCAAAGAACCCCAACCTCTCTCTTTCTCTCCATTCTCTTGTACTACTTTTACAATAGTTTTTTTGTAAACAATTCAGGTAGAAGAACTGGAGGAGCAACTTAAGATTGTTTCTCTTCAAAGAAAAATGGCTGAGAAAGCCACAGAAGATGTTCTTGCCATTTTGGAGAGCCAGGGGATAAGTGACATTTCTGAGGAGGAGTTTGATTCAAGCTCTGATCAGGAAACGCACCAGGGATCCAAAGTGGGAAATAGTGTGGCAAATGAAGAGGAAAGCTTTGTAATTTCAAAGGTCCGAAGAAAGGAACAGGAGGAACATTCAGGTTCTGATGCTGACTCTTCTCTCATACCTGGTAGAAGCCTGTCTTGGAAAGGCCGCATTGATTCTCCACGTTCTCGTGAAAAGTGTAAGGATCCATCTGTGAGAAGACGTAGCAGTTTTTCATCCATTGGTTTCTCCTCACCAAGACACCACCTTGGAAAATCCTGCCGCCAGATAAAACACAAAGAAACAAGGTTTGGAGATTTGGCTTACTTACTCTTATTTGTGTGTGCATAATACATACAAAGCTTGTGTGTTTGATATATGCATGTATGGATTTAGGAGAATTATTTAATGTGGATGTCCTCATTATAAGAAAAAGAGCACATTGTGGGGCCACCCTGCATTGTGGTCCAATGAAACGAGCCCTCTACTTTTTCACTTTTACTTTCATGTACCATTCATTAAAAATAAATCAATAAAATTTAAAACCGAAACCCTTAGCCATCTAATTTTCTTTAAATAAGTAGGCAGATGCAATGGTTTTGATAAACAAAGTAATGTGATGATAGTCATTCTATCATCATTCCTTCTTTATTGAAAACAGGTTTTGGAATGTGTTGATTTTCTATGGGGATGATTCATGAAATGGAACTTAAAAAAATAGATAGTTTGGATAGTACAACCACCTTACAGGGTGATCGAATAATGTGGTAATTTATTTTCTTAAAACCGGAAGATCCTCTTTAATGAGTTTCCATAAATATACACTTGAAAGCGATTGAAAGAAGTTGAAAGTAAGGACTTGTGTATTAGTCCCTCAATCATATTTGATCGGTTGATATGCATATAAAATTCTAACACCTATTGCTCACCTTAACCATCCATAACTGATCGACCTATAGGATATAAAATATAAGGGGACTATGAATATCTGTCTTTTTTCTTAAGCCAAAACACTGGGCATATAAGCTTTGATTTCTTTCCTAAACCAAAACATGATTAATGCTATATGAGAATCAAGGAACGAAAGAGAGGAGAGTGTAAACCAATTAAGAGATTTTGAAATGTTATATTATTTTCAATAATTAATAAATTGTGGCAGCCTCAACTATATCTAACAGTCTGAAAGGTATTAACTGGGTTTTCATATCTGTTGCATTAGAAACACTGCATTCGCTGATATACAATCCATGCTAGATTTACATCATAATGTTCATAAAGTTATTATTATATGATATTCTCCCAACAATATATACAATATATAAATTTGGAAATGGAAAATAAAGAAAGAAAACAGATTTTCTAGGCGAAACTTTTTGGTGCGTGAGCTCTTTATAAGTTTGTAACTCTTAGTTTTAAGTATGATGGTTTGATTGTAATTTTCAGATCAGACAAGTTTGATTCTCAAGAAAATGGAGTTGGTGCTTCTTCAGAAGGGCTTCCAAATTTCTCAAATGGGGGACCTGAGAAATTGAGAGAAGGTTCTGAATTCCCAGAAGAGAAGGTTTTATCCAATGATTCACTCTCAAGGACCAAAGAAAATCAAAGAGATAGTGACCTGGATTTCAATGGGCATGGAAGAGACAAAGACATGGAAAAAGCACTAGAACATCAGGCGAAACTTATTTGTGAAAATGAAGAGATGGAAAAGGCTCAAAGAGAATGGGAAGAGAAGTTTAGAGAAAATAACACCAGTACACCGGTATGCTTTATCTGAAACTGTTGATGTCATAGACCATGTAAATGCTTTTTCTTTGACTTAAAAACTTATCTCTGTTCTGCATATCGGCTTAGTGCTTGTAATATATGCCCTTCCTGGACTATGTAGTGCTAGGCCATATGTTAGACTTCTTGAATTGAGCATGATTGCACCATTTTCCAATTTTTTTTAGGCATGCTTTACCTGTTTAAGTGATGCAATATAATTCAGCACATGTTTCTTTAAAGTGTTTTCTAAACATCTTAATTTTCAACTGTTTGTTTGGTATTGCATAGCTTAGGTTTAGAGTATGCTTGATAGTCAATCAGCATTTAATTGGTTGACGTCACTTAGTTCCGAAGAACTTATTTATTTCTTTAAGCTAAAAACTGAACTTATTTATCTCCTTAAGCTGAAATTTGAACATACAAGTGATCACAATTGATAACATTATCAACAGCACATAACAATTCGAGGGGCCACCACATCATTATCAGAAAACTATTAAATACATGTCAGCACTAACATAATCACTACCTCTGCAAAATATCATCAATGGCACACTCATTACTTTATTATCACTAATTGCATCAGGAATTGGGACTTTAGGGTTATGGGATCGTCTTCAACAATGAATTCAGGAATTTCTTGTATGACCTTATCTTCAAGACCTTGAATCGATTCCTTTTCTTAAAATATATATATATATAAAATTCTTACCTTTTTCTTTACTCATCAAACTCTTTGGAAAAAGTTTTCTTAATTTTCAACCGACTATTGTAATAAATTTCCAATTGTCAAGCTACAATAAAATACATGAGGAAGGTGTATATTCAGCAATCTATCTTCCAAGTGATCTAAAGGTTCATCAACAAGTATAACATCTGACTCGCGTTAATCACCAAACTCTCACTCAACAATATCATAAACAGAACCTGGATAATCAGAGATAACTGCTGCCTCTTCTGCTCAATGTTTATTAATGGAGCTTGTTTTTATTTTTGGGTTGACACCTACATTGTGAACTGGAAACTCAATACTAATTCTCTCCTTATCTATAAACAAACCCATTGCCTGTGTTCCCATAAAGAGGAAAATGAAAACAATCTAGTCAGTTGCTTACAGTACTAGGTGAAGGTATGGAATAAAATATTAGCTTCATAAAGGACTAGTTATACATGTTTTTCATGTCAAATTCGAGTCATTTGTGTTTGAGACTAAGTTGGCTGCTATTATTTGTGTTAACAGGTTGTATTTTCAGGTTTCTGTCAAGTAATAGTCAACCAAGAATTTGCCTGTTAATTTAATGTTAGCTTGGTGTTGTTTTATGGTATCCTGCTTAAAATAGACAACTTTACCATAAGCTTTGTATTTTGTTTTCATGGCTTTGAGGCGCTTGCTCCTAGCTATTATTTTGGGAATGAATATTGATTAATACGGCATTAGTCTCAAGTCTTCTCAAGATATGTATTTTGTGTATGAGTGAGGACTTTCTTTGGGTTTAAATAAGATGAAACCAATTCAACCTGTCTGGAAATGAACATACAATAGGCGTTGTTCTCCTCGTAATGTCTGGTCTGCTACAAGTAGCATTTGTTTCTAAACAGTCATTGGTTGCATTAGTCAATAACTGTTTATTTTTTGGTATCTAGGAACTCGCTTCATTAATTATCCTCTTGTTTGGAATCTTAATGCACTAAAGCTGGTGGGTTTTTGGTCATATAGGATTCATGTGATCCTGGGAACCATTCAGATATCACTGAGGAAAGAGACGAGATCAAGGCTCAAATGCCATGTTCTGCTGGGGTGGTTGTTGCCCAAGCTCAAGAGACAAAGTCAGAGGAAGGAGATGTTTGCCTACCGAAGGAAACGTTCAAAATTCAGCAAAATGGTTTCCTACCAGCTTCACATGTAGATATGGGAGGGTTAGAGGATCCGCTGAATAAAAGCACTGTTGCTCCGTCACAAGTTGAAGAATTTGCATTCCCTACTGAAAATGGAAAGCAAAATCATGAGAGCCTAGAAAACTATGCTCGTAACCCTTCACATGGCTCCCATCCTAACCCACTCATGCATGGATCAGCCCACAACCGCTCATCAGATGCCTCTTCTTCTGGTGCAGGCAGTGGTTTCCATAAAGGAAATGCTTCAGGGAGCAGAAGCGACCTATATGCATTGGTGCCTCATGACTCGCAGGATAGGTTGGGTGGTGTACTGAATGCACTTAAACAAGCAAAGCTATCACTACAACAGAACATGACTAGATTTCCACTAGTAGACGGTACATCTGTACATAAATCCATTGAACCGTCTATTCCTGCTTTGAAAACTGGAGACAGAGTAGAGATTCCTGTTGGTTGTGCTGGGCTTTTTAGACTACCAACCGATTTTGCAGTTGAAGAAGCTGCAACTCAAAGTAGCTTCCTTGGTTCTTCTTGGTCTGGAAGGTATTGTCCTGAAACACTTGTTACAAGCTCTTTTGTTGAGATGAGACCTACCTTTTCCATGAATGCTGCGGATAGATATGTCCCCAGCCCCTTCATTGAGACAAGACAAACTTTTTCTACTAATGCTACTGATCGATTCATCCCCAATGCTTATGTTGAGAGTAGACCAAACTTTCCAGCTAATGCTGCTGAACCATTTGTCACTAGTCCTTCCGTTGATACGAGATCAAATTTTCCTGCTGATAATAGATTTCTTAGTGGCCCCTATGCAGAGTCTGGGTCAAGAGTTTCTACGCTGCAGCCACATTTTGATCCTTACTTTGATATGGGGTTACCCTCATCGAGATATGCCCAGCCTCCCTATCCCAACTATCCCTCTGTTCCTGACCGAACACCATGGATAACCTCTGATGAAGCACTAACAAGAGCCCTTCCGAGAAAGCCAGCTGGGGCACCAACAGATCGGTTTTCATTTTACGATCATGTTCGACCTAATATGTACAGATAGTAGCATGCCATTGCTAGTTATTCAGAGTGAAGCTTAGTAGTGAATAGTGGTTTTTGTAGAAAGATTTTGAAGTCAGGGCCCTCTTCTTAATTGCCTGTGTATCCTCATCAGGTTTCTGTATTTATTGAAGGTGACTGAGAGATTGTACACGCATGCCACCATTTATGCTTCCATCTTATGTCGTCTTCTGTTTAATGACTTATTCAAAGAATTCTTTGAGTTTGTGTATGTGGCCTAATGGAATAGTTAAATTGATTGGAAAACAAATATTAAATAAAAATATTTTCTCTGATATACACTCCGGGGACTTCTCGCTATGTGGTGTACTGCATCTCGAGTCTCGACATACATTGGGTCTATTTATATACGAAGTATACCAGCACATTTCCTCTATCAGCAGTAGAGAACTCAGCTAAAGTACACATTTCCTCTATCTATAGGCTCAACACCATTTCAACACTCCTCCATCAACTTGGTTTCGACTTTCTCATTTTACCTTGTGGGCTCCATCATGAGTCAAAGAAGAAGGGTAGGTGTAGCCCTACTCTGCAAGAAATAAGCTAAAAATGAGTAGGAGATGGAGTTGAAGGTTTCTAACCCAGGATCTTATGAAACAAGAACGTCTTAAGCTATTGGGAAATGAGCCAACAATTTATTATCACGTGTGAGGTGTTTTACATATCTAAAGTTCCCAGTTTACTAGTTGTCACTCACATAAATTCCTAAATAATCTATACTTTTGTGATCTTCCTCACTATTTAGTATTTGCACCACTACAGTGGTGCTACTAGGAGGAGACCTTAAAATATATATATATGGGGCAGATTCGTGGCATCATATTTTTGACACAAGTTTTGACACAAATTTTGAACCATTAGATTAAGCACTATTAATGGCTCAGATTAAATCTCACAACTAATTTATTATTATCTCTAAAATGATACATTATTCAAATTATTATTATTTTAATCTAATAATTATGAATTGCACAGTACCCCAAATTCTACATCTCCCTTCCTCCATGCCCAACGTCGGTAATCTCCTCCATAGCCTCGATGTGCCAAAATCTCCATTTGCCTACTGCTAGTTATATGCAATTGATACTATCTATTTTGACATGGTTCATACCCAGATCGAAACAAAGAAATGCATATAGAGTTTGAGAAAATACCCAGGAGACATGGGATCATGAGGATAAAAAAACACAAACTTTCTCTCCACTTAGAATCAGAACGAATTTGGGGGACTTCCATGAGAGGGCAGGGTAATCATGCTCTTAGTTTCTTGAAATTTCATTGGGGATGATCACAATGAATCTCAATCAATTTCTTTTCCCCCTTTATCAGTAATCTCAATTTTATTTCAATATGTAATAAGTTAGCAATCATGGCTCCTTTCTTTTTATTTTGGTTAACTGGAAATTTAGAAATTTAGAAATTTATTAAAATCTAGAAATTTAGTCATATTCCCTATGCTTGATCTTTTTTTGTTTTTCTCAGCAAGGGGAAACAGAAGTTTTAATTTAGCAGCACCATGAAAAAAAAAGAAAAAAAAAAACACAGAGATCAACCTTCCTCCTCCTTACGTCAATCTTCCTTATTGGGTATTTGATTTTGCTATATGAGTTTTTTTGGTTGTTTCTTGTTATGGAGGAAAATGGTGTGTGGACTTTGATGTTATTTCAAAGGCAAAAAGAAGATTGAAGAGAGAAAAAAAGGGAAAGTCATGAAAGAAGAAGAAGATGTCATGAGAGAGAATGTTGATGCTTTTAGGAGGATGTGAAAACATAAATGAGGAGGGAGAAAATTGAATGGCAAAGTTAATTAAATTCAATTTTAATTAAAGAATTGGTTTGTTTAATCTTAGCCATTTATTGTAGTCTAATCTAGTAGTTCAAAATTTGTGTCAAAACTTGTGTCAAAAATATGATGCCACGAATCTGCCCCATATATATATATTTTAAGGTCTCCTCCTAGTAGCACCACTGTAGTGGTGCAAATACTAAATAGTGAGGAAGATCACAAAAGTATAGATTATTTAGGAATTTATGTGAGTGACAACTAGTAAACTGGGAACTTTAGATATGTAAAACAATATATATATATATATATATATATATATATATGTGTGTGTGTGTGTATGTGTGTGTGTGTGTATTAAGTTAGATTTCCCACCCATCACGTAAAAGTAAATCGGGTTTCCCCCCAATGTTGTGGAGAGTTTTCCCCTCAATTTTTTGATGGGATTTTGCTCCCTTGCCTTTTGGCAAGCTTTTGTCTTCTCCCCTAGGCTTTTAGGGGTTGTTTCTCAGCCTTTTGGGTTGATCTTGCTTGATCTTGGTAGATTTCCACCTTTGCCCTCTTGTTGTTTGTGCTTTTGAATTTTAAGGGTTTGGTGGTAGCTTTTCTAAGATCTTTTCCATGGAGGTGGAGTTGATGGATCTGGTGGGATCTACTCCTTTGGTCTTGTGGGATTGTGTGAGGGGTTGCTAGAGATACTGTGACTTCCTTTGAAAGTCAGGGTGGAATTTGAGTGGTAATTGCTCTCACTTTTTGGTGTTTCCAGTCCCATGGATGCTTCAGAGTTGGTTTTCCACACGATCTTTGTTTAGCACTGGTTCATGAGTTCTTATTGATCCTGTCATCTTCAACTCTGAGTGAGTTGGGGTTTAATTATATATGGAGTTTGCTCATTGTTCTTACACTGGTTGTTTTTATTGTTTTATTTTTACTTTCTTGTCTGCAAGAACCCTTCTCTGGGGGCAATGTTCTTCCTGTGTAATCTTGTATCTGCATTCATATTAATGAATTTACTTTGTTACCCAAAAAAAAAAAAAAACAAAAAAAGAAGAAAAAAGATAAAAGAAAGGAAGTAAAAGACCTAACTATCCTAACACAAGCCTAATAACTTAAAGATCCATATCATAGTATGACATATGGTCTACCTACTACCGTTACCTTGTTTATTGATGCATCATTGATTCACCTATGGACAACACAAATCAGTCCCATATGCTAATGACTCGAGCCTCTCACACCAGTAACATTCTTATTCCATTACAAAAAATAAAAATAAAAATAATAATAAATTACTGTCGAAAATGTGTCAAAATCAAAGGTTGTCCATTTAAAGGAGGTAGTGTAATCATGGACATCCATCTTCTAAAGACATGCCAAAAATGCCTTATTACAATATCCGCAGTTTGCACACTTTGAGGACTTTAATTCCCAACCACATATACAAAGGTTTGCTACCTTCAAACTCGTCAAGCGGAAATCAGAATTTCGAACTCCGGTATTCGCCTACTACAAGGGACTTTATTGGACAAAAAAAATCTGAAACCTGAAGTTTTGAGTTCTTCTCTGGGAAAGAGATGGCACAATCTACCACATGAAAATATTGTACTTGTTCCTCCCCAATGCCTTGAACCAAACTAAAATTAGAACAGCACTTAAGACACAAAACAGCACCAAAACGCACAGCGCCAGACAACACATCAGGAACCTGTCTTTGGTCTTCTGTCCTGTAACTGCATTCTCCAACCCTCTTTTTAATCCTTGCAGAAACCGAGGATGCTTCACATTGTGGAGTCTAAACCATAACACAGAATGATATAACATATTTACCTGCAGCCAAAAGAAAGAAATATTGTTTCATGTTTGATTATGCACGTTAAAAAGAAACCATACATCAACTAAGCAAGTTTAGCCTTACCCAAAACCAGGTGCGGCCAATGAATCTTCCTTCAGGATTTGTGTTAGTCCATGAAGTCTTCATTTGAGCTCTTTGATCACAGTTGAAAAATTCCATGGTCTCATCTCCACCAACCAGAATTGAGGACTGAGCTGATGCCATCTACATGATAGTCCACAGTTAAAATAGATAACAGTAATAAAGAGAGCATTCTGAAACTAAGAACAGAATCAAAGGAAACGAATCAGGCATTGAACATAATAAGCCTATGAACTCTCTTACCATCGTATTTCCTGAAGATTTGCTGCAGACTAGACAACTGTAGTGACTCTGAGAGCAGGCCTAGCCAGACATAAGAATGTGTGAGATTTAATTTAATGACTATTCTTAAATCTTTATTCAATAACAGAAAAAACAGAAAAAGAAGAGTAAAACATGTATTGTTTTCATGTGAGATAAATAAAGACCTCCAAGCAAGCTGAATGCATAAAGTGGCCACATGGTAAAGCTCTAATGCTTGCAGTTGATGTGAACAAGAACTCATTGCAGATAGGGCAGTTAGTTTCTAGGCATTTCTCCCGGCACTTGTGGTTCACCAAACCGATGCCCAAGCAACAATTGCATGTCATGCAGTGAAAATAATCAATGCCGAGGCCCTTCCCAACACGGCATAAATTGCAAAATGGACAATGATATACATTCCTGAGAAAGGAAAAGTAACACTGATATTAAACCAGAAAATAGTTGCTGTCTACTGATATAAAGAAGAGTATCATCTGTATAAAGAACAAAGTTTCCTGATAAGAAAATCTTATTATTTCGCTCCCTTCAAAATTATTCGCTTGAATAATTGATAAGTGACAAGAACAAATTTTCGAATAAACTTCGGTACCTGTCATCATCAAAAAGTTTGCATGTACTACAATAAGACTTTGCCATTGGGAATCCGTTGCAAGAAGGCGTCGAGCATATTGGCCCAACTGGCTGAATATTAAGACATTGCATACACATCATTTCTGTTGTTGCTTTCCTGCAGTAAAAATAAGAAAATGTCATCTAGATAGAATGGCTCAACTTGACAAGAAACTATATCACCAGAAAATTACCTATCAATTGTGTGGTCGCTGCTCATGTCATGGCAATATCTACATGTAAACAGCCTGCCACAGCAAGCAGCATGGAGTTTGCAGTTCCTTTTGTAATGCTTACAACCATACACTCTTTTCTCGGGATCTCGAAATTCTGGTGACTGTCCCACTGAATCGTCACCATCAAATCTATCCTCTGCTAAGGCCTGAGGTAAACTCTGCTGAGCAGCCATCCAGTAACTAAGATAGAAGATGAGTAGTTTATAAATAGAGAATATGACCTGGGCATGAATAGTTAATTAAATCATTATGTTTCATGTACAATATAATAATTTTAGAAGTCTTAAAGCACATAGTTACCAACAGACTAACCTAGTCATTAGATTCTTCAAGTTATTCTTCTTATGAGACTTGAATGTGTGATCAATTCGCCGCAGGCTTCCTTGAAATTTAGCATATTGAATTAACAAAAATATAGAATCATGCAAAAGGGAACAAGACCAATATAGGATATCTGTATGTTCGCAGCATTTTCAAGCACAAACCTTTTGGAGAAATCCTAGTTTCAAGCTTTCTAGTCTGTGAAGTTGAGATTGAAGTTTCCTTCCAGCATTCAGTAAGCCATTCGTTGAACATTGTATTTTTGGTAACTTGCTTGAAGGTATTCATCATTTTACTCTGTTCATCCGCAGTAAGTGCTGAAGTTATCCATGGTAACATAGATTTTAGCACTTCAGCACCGGTAGTACCCAATATGAAACCAACCGTTTTGTTTTGCTCCTCCACAGAGAAGTGTTTCCCAAATAGCGGCCATAGTTCAAGCTCTTCCCTGGACATATGCTGGTTTACCATCATTCTTAGTGTCTTGAACATTACATGAACATTGATAGCTAACTCATAGTACTTTTGCACGTGGTCACTAGACTCACTACATTGGGTACTAGAAAAACCTATCATACTTGCGTGAAGGTGTGAAAGCTCAAACAGAACACCCGAAATATTTTGAAATGCCTGTTCCTCTTGCTTGTGATCCTGTGTGTATGAGTGACTCACATTATGAAGTGCATCTCTGGATTCCAATGCCGGATACACTATATGATCATCAGCATCACTATGAGCTTTATATAGGCCCCATAACAAGCAGAAACATCCAATGAACTGCTGAAGAAATATCTCATCACAATTGCTGAGTCTTTGAGATTCATTGTCTAGATATTCCAAGTCACGGCGTATTGCCTTATGAACTTGAAAAACAACATCAATTGGCTGTTCTGTAAGTCCAGTAGCCGAAAAGCTATTATATGTTTCCCAGACTGAGTGAGATCGGGCAATAGAGTTGAGATGCAAGGAACTAATTGACTTAACCTTAGAGAAGGAACTAAGACCCGGATTGTTAATGTTTAGTCCTGGACATGGGATACAGCAGGACCCATGAGAGTTGAAAGCATTAGTCTCTTGGTATGCTGCACAACAGATGTCTCTAGTCGACAATGCAGAAGCATAGGTACCTGATGATTGACCGAATTCTTCATCACGATTACCAAACCTTTTGACAGAACAGCATCCTATTGCACTTGAGCAGCTGTCATTAAAAGGCTTGCTAGCCCAACCACAAAAGAGCTGGACCAGAGCAATATCTGATGCTGTTGCTGTATCAAACAAATTTGTAAGAAAGGTTATATAACGATAAACCAATATGTATGCCAACAACTAGCCATAAAGGGACAGATACAGAACCTGCCAGCTGCATGTTTTCAACAAAGTTCCTGGCTTCATTTGCCGTCATTGAGTTTACCAGCCATGGCAAGGCACTCTCAATCAATTTCAAGGGCATCACACACAATGTTTGATGCAGAAGTTCCCGTTGTCTTGTGACACTAATGTGCTTTCGCACAAGTGGAAGGACCTAGACAGACAAAGAGCACAGCTGATGCTTTCAGGAATCAAAAGGGGTGTTCAGTGCTACAGGCTGTAGTCATGCAGCAGTAATTATTGAGAGCAAAGAGTAAAGAAGCATGGGGTTTCTGGTACCATCTTTACATTATTAGAAGCAGGGGAGATAAGTATTTTTGGAAATCTCGTCTTCTGCCAGTCACTTTCATGCATCATATACAAAACTTGTAAATAATTTTTTTCTGTGTATGTCTCTCTTTTGGTTCATAGTACTGGTGCACAATTACAGGGAGCCCGGAGCATGCTGCATAACTTTGCAAAAGCTATTTTATCAATTAGGAGATCTCACCTGAACTTCCTCATCATGGAAGTGCCGCGTTAAAGTTTCCATGATTTGATCAGCATGTGAGCATATTTTTGAATTAAGTTCAGCAACTGAACAAGAAATTTTTCCTGCCTTCTGTATACTTTCAATCAAGCACCTAAACTGATTGAAAACACCTTCTTCTTTTGAGTGCTCCTGGAAAGATAAATTTTTTCCATATACTGCAGGATATATGACCTTGGACTCAGCAACACTGCAACAGAAAACGAAACAGTATTTCAAATGAAAAAAGAGGGGATAAAATCCATTGCTGCAAATTAATCAAAGCATTTGTGTCAAAAAAATTAAGAATTATTTTGATAAATAAATAAATAATGTAAAACAAGCTAATGTTTTAGAAGACCTGTGGAAGATGCAAATTTCAGCAATAAAATGTAGCTTGTCACTGAAAACTGATAGGTCATATGCTTCAGAAATATGTATCTTCTTGGCCTCCTCAAGTATCTCATTCAACTCTCTTTTAATAGCATTGTGCCAAAGCATTACAGTATCTATTGGATGCTCTCCAGTGAACTCAGATACAGAATATGCTCCATTCTTTTTATGAGATATCATGCTCACCGGAGAGTATTTCCCTTCCATCCAAGAAAAAATGACCTTCAATAAACAAAAGATGTAATCAACTGCATGAACTTGGTAAAAAACAATCTGAAAGAATTCAAAGCTAGCTTTAAATTAGCAGTTGAAAAATCGATAACCTGTTGGAGAAGCTTCTCCTCTGGTAATATCTTGCTCAAGCACTTGTGCAGATCGTGATATTTATCAGGCGAAATCGAGGATGACAACCAGGGGAGGAACTTAGCCACTACACTTGTTGGGATGCTGCACAAAAGCTTCCACACTAAAGATGCCTGCTCTTCAAGTGAGAAGTTCTGATTAAGCAAAGGGAAGACCTGATATATTGAAAAGACAAACAAAAATGGTTATAGTATTGTCACTTCAATTTCCAGGATATGAAAAAAATAAAAAACAAACTTGATAGACATTTATAAAAACATTATACATACGTACACATATTGCAAATACGCAAAGCTCAGTTTGAGACAGAAACTGATCTTATACTGAAACACTTACTCACAACAATTGATTCATAAGGGTGCATGCACAGATGCGTAATGGACTTTTTTTGTGAGAAATAGCATTTTTCACTGCCGAAAGTGATGTTATTAAAATTGCATACGAGTGACTTTTGGGTTCACCTCATAATCATCTACGCAACAAAATCAGCCAAATAGAAAATCATGGACTATTTTTGAAAGGGTTAAAAGTGTCTTCTGACAACTAAAAGCACTCCCGATAGCATTTATGTGAAAAACTTAAAAGTGTTTCTCAGGATTCATTTCCAAGTGCTTTTCTAGAAAGCACTTGGATCTTTAGTATATAGAAATGTTTCGAAAAAAGCGATCAGGAACAAGCTTCCTACAAAAGCAGTCCCAAACGAGGAGTCATCTAATTGTAATCACCTGTACTAGTTGAAGTACAACCATTCTCTTTCAGTCACTCTCCACAGAGATGCAGAGATCTCATATATAGTTGTTAAATTAGGGAAATCTATCCTCGATGGAGTAGTTTAGTATACCAGACGCATCATCTTATATTCTTCACTGTTTTTAGTCAACTAAGACGTGGTGCCATGTTGGCATTTATTATAAGTTATAAGAAAACAAAGGCGTAGAACAAAAACCTTGTGTCACCAATGAATTAATTAATCTATCATACACTAATATATATACCTTGATTCTTGATCATCCATATTCTTATTTTCCAGTAAACCACGTGCCATTTGACATGAAATTTTTAATTCAATTTCGTAGTCAATGATATGCCTTTCCTATTTTTTTTTGCCCCCAGTGGAAAAGAAAGGAAAACGCATATCATTGACTGGCGATAGTTGTAGAGTTTTAATACTTCATAATATCATTATAGAATGCAACAAAATAAAAATAAAAATAAACCATACCTGCTCCTCTTCCTTTGCCAAGCCTTGACCAACCAAGGTTTGTAAGGCTCCTGTAAGAAACGCCAACTCCCTTGGGAAAGTTTCCTCATTTTGTATGCTAGAACTCAGCAGCTTAGACAGATTATCAAAAAGAGTCTTTTCACCAACGTGTTGAAGGAAGTACGTTGGTGCTATATTTTTCACGCGTGTATCAATAGCTGCAAATATCACCTACAATTCCAAAATTTCTTCACAACACTAACCCCCAAATGTAATAGAAAAACTTGGGTAGGGAGTCACCCGGCCGCAAGGTTAAAACATGTTCTGTTTACATGTTTTAAATTGACGGTACTTGTAAGTAAGTCAGCAAGTCACTTGACAGAGACACAAGTTTTTCTCTAAATGTACGTACTAAATCACATAGGTACATGTCTATTGGAAGCTGTACGTACCTCATCTTTGGCATTTAAGTAGTTCTCGTAAATGGATCGGAGAAAACGAAACTGCTCCGAAAATGCTGCATGTTGTCCCATGGCATAGCCCATTGCCAACTGGTGAAGCACATCCAGCTCATTACATATCGTCTTATGAATGAATAAGATGAGTGAAAGTGGTGAGTTTGCCTTGGATGATGATGAATAATCAACCATGTCTCCATGTTGCAACCCCATTAACAACATTGCCATCTTGCCTTGCTTTTGGATTGTTGATTACAAATAAAGTCCAAATTAATAGAGAGGACAGGGGAAGGGAAGCTTATATAGTTGGCATGGTGTGCACCTTGGTGGTTAAGTTTGGACATGATATTGAAGTCAATATTTGTCGTATGGATCCAAACATGGATTAATAAACAAGTAATTAAGAGATCTAGTCATGAACAGGGACAGATATTCAAGTGATCCAAGAAATGCGTGCATGATTATTGCCATTTTATAACAATTTTGGTTGCTATGCATGCATCATAAGATGATTTTCTGGTCGTAATCCATGCCCTACTGCTTTTAGATTTTATACTTCATTTGTCAACAAAAGCGGGTGCCTGGTCATGCTAAGAACTCTAAAAACTTATAAAGAAACTTCAAGTTTGGTAAAGACAGCTAATCAAGGACAATAACATATATATTTGCAGGAATATATATTACCGTCCTCTATTCTTCAACTCTACCATAGAGCTTAACGACAAGCAGATTAAGCAAAGAACCTGAATAAATTTAAAAATGAGACGTGGTGCACTTAGCTAATGCATACGTGGAGCTCATAAATGGGTATAGAATGGTATAGATGGAATATGCATCAATAATGGATGCATGGTGTTGGTAGACTAGCGAAAAGGGAATTATTTGGGAAGTTTTGCTATTAAATCATGATTAGAATTTGGAGAAATGTTTGAGATGTGCAATCTCATAATTTTAAATTTTAACTAATGCTGTAAGAGAGAGATAAAGAGAGAGATAGGGAGAGAGAGAGAGAGAGAGAGAGAGAGAGAGAGAGAGAGAGAGAGTTAAGAGTGTATTCCTCCATAATACAACATACACGAGGAAAATAAATGGTAATTGTTGACTGGGTAAATGATCTCCTCGATTGGCTGGGCCCCGACTCGGGCCAGGACCAGCAAATGGGTTAAACAAACCCTAAGTGGACGAACCCCGCAGAACTATATGAGTCGGGAGGTCCCTATGATCCTTTAGAAGACCTTGCACACTCTGAACAACAAGAGAGATTATCGAAAGGGGGTACCGGTGTGGTATCAACCAAATCCCCTTCGATGTCTAAGTTAGGGGCTGAATTGATGATGTTCTTGAGGGAGTGAATGAGTGGAGTTTTATGAAAAATGGAGTTATTACTCCTGTCTCAATGTAGATGAAGGGTATTTATATGGGAAGAAAGGGGATCATATATCCTTAAATCTAGCCTAGAAGAGATATTCAGCCACCCCCCATGCTAGGATAGGAGAGTGGATGTAGGCGTCAGTCACCATGCTGATTTTCAGGGACCAGTAGTGGGATGACACCTGGACTATATTTGAAGTGCATTAAGTGCTCCCTTTCAATCTTGTCCTGACACCCATGTGGTTTAACTTGTCCAGAGAAGCGATCTTCCCTAGATCCTCTAGTCAGCTTGATTTGCTTCACAGGTTCAACTGAGGGGGATCTTGGGGAACTCTACCAAGTATATGGCTCAGGTGGTTTTGACCATAAGCAGATGTCATCCAATTGACCTTGGTCTGGCAAGGCATGTGATATGATCGGGTCGGTAGGTTTGCTTTTGAGGTAGTGACCCGTCATGGCGAGTCGAGTTGAATCAGCATGCGGGGGTGTCTACTTCACTGACCACATGGCACCATGCTATAGGCTTGGCGATATGGTCCATTAACAGTAATCATATGAATTGCTCATCAATTTATAGTCAACTACAGAATCCCTCTGTTCAATACATTTATGACACTTACCATCTCGTCTAGTATTTTTCTTCCAATGTTGCAAAAGGTTAAATTTAGAGTGCTACTAAACGAACCCTAAAATTAACTGAGTATACTCTATGATCTAAGTACACCATAATATTTAAATTAAAATATAAAATTAACTAAGTACACCCTAGTTAACAACCAAAAATACCCGCCTAATATACTCTAGAGATTTTCTATTTAAACCCCACACTTCTCTTAGTTCACCCCATCTTTTAATTTAAATTTTCACAATTTCTAAGAAAACCCCACTATCTTCCCAAACTACCCTTAAATACATCACAAACTGAAAAAATAAGAAATAAAATAGATTTTCTATTTAAACCCCACAATTTTCTTTGTTCCCAGCAGAAAAAAATACAAAAAAATGGAACCCCAAACCCAAAATTTAATACTTTCTAGAGAAAGAGAACAATTTTACCTCTCTCCAAGTAGAGGAGTTTGTAGAAGAGTTTGTCCTGATTTGATCCAATTTATACTTTACCTCTGTCCCGATACAATTTAAATAGGATGTAGAGGAGTTTGTATTTTTCTAAAACTTAATATGAAGAGTGGTGGGGTGTGTGTATAGATGTACTAGGGTTAATTATTAAGTTGGATGACCTTTTTTGTCTTTTTCCACAATAATAAAACTTACAGCTTAATAATTTAAGTATTGGGGTGAACAAAGAGAAGTGCGGGGTTTAAATAGAAAATCTCTATACTCTATTTAAATAATTTTAAAAACTTATAATAAACATTACAAATGAAATAATTGAAAAGATTTATTTATAAAAATAAAATTAAAAAACCTACCCAGCCCCCCACTCTCCCTCTCCTCCCACAACCGCCTCTATACCTAGCCACCCACCCATTCCTTCCTCAACCACCCATCCATCTCCAAGTTCTACACCCTCCCTCCCTCCCACACATCCCTTCGTACCCAGCACCATGGTTGAAAATTTCAGGCATGAAACTTATTTCCACTGAAGGAGGCAAGTGACATGACATGCTGCGATTGCTCAATGTTATTTCCACTGCCACCACCACCCAATGTTACATAAGGCATCAATGTTATATAAGGCATCAAGGTAAAGTTTAGGGGTTGAAATGGAACTACAAAGTTCTTCCCATAAACACTATTTTGGGCATGAGAGGCAGCATGAGATGTAGTATTCTCCCCATTCATCTCACCCTCAAGCTTGCAAGATTGAAGGGTTGAATACGGTGAGTAAGGTGTACTTACTAAAATCACATTTGTTTCACAATTCAATATATCCTTTTTAGTCATTTTATATTAGGGTAAATTAGTAATTCAATAAATAGTTTGGTAGTAGGGTGTACTTAGCTAATTTTAGAGTTCGTTTAGCATCCTATATAAACATATAGGGTTTGTTTGTTTGTTTTTTTTTTTTTGCCAGCATATATAAAGATATAGGTTCACTATTTATCTATATGCACCTATATTTTTCAGGTCCCTAATTTACCTACATTATATAAGTAAATTATTTACCTATAATTCTTTATGTTTTTCGCTAAGACGATGTATATTAATTTACCTATATTTTTATTACTTATATTTAAAATATAATTTAAAATTGGCACATATTAATTTTGAATTTAAAAGAATGGGTACATTAATCTATAAATGAAATTTGAATTAAAGAGAAGGTGGTAACAATTGATGGAATGAAAATTGAATATATTGCCAAAAAAAAAAAAAAAAATAGCCCCACGCCAAAATAACAGTAAGAAACCAAATTGATTATAAAAGAAACAAATAAGAACATTAAATGTCACCAATTTGGAAAAAAATAAACATTAAATTACACCAAATTAGTTGAAAAACAAAGTCAATAGAATAATAAGAAATCAACACAATTAATTGAGGAAAGGTAAACGATAATGAGGAGTATTTTTGGAATCTAAAAAGTACAATAAATTAGATTTGTAGCTTGATTAGGTATCTAGTTTAGTTGGATCTTAGTCATTGGGTTTTACTTATAAACTAAGATCTTAGTGATTGGGTTTTACTTATAAAAGTCAGGGTTTTATGAGAAGAATGTTAACCTAATGGTTAGAATGATGGAGTGCCACGTGTCAGTGGTTAATTGAATTGATGTGTTCACACATGGGATTGTTAGAATTGTTTGAACAATCACGTGTATTATAGTTAGCCAGCTATTAGTAGATATAGTTGGTTAGCAATAGTTAATTAATCAGTAACTACTGCTACTAAGTATATAAACTGTGCTATAATAGTTTGAGAGTTAATCAGAAAATCATCTTCTTCAATCTCAATTTCTCTGGACTCCTCTTTGTTCTCTCTTCCCATGTAATCATGTCTTCATATACTATTAGCATGGTATCAAGAGTAGCGGCAATCAATACTGGATTTGTTGTATTCCTTAGGTCCCATCCCATATCCTGGCAGTCAAGAAGCAGAGCTCAGTGTCTCAATGTTCAACTAAAGCTGAGTATCGTGCATTAGCCAATACTGCATTTAAGGTAGTTTAGATTCATCACCTTCTTGTTGATTTGCATGTATACAATGGCGGACCCAGGAATTTTTATAGGGATAGGCTAAATATATATATATATTTTTTATAGAGGAGATATATTATAAAGCATTTTTTTTTCTCTTGAAACAAAAATGTAAATAAAATTTTATAAATCAAACATGGCCACATTACAAGCAAATATAACATAAAGAAGTATAAAAATATAAATAAATATCAAATCAAATACATTGTCCAACTTAAAAAAAATCATATATGCTAATTAATAATTCAAGTTGCAAAAATAAAATATATATCAACAATCTCCAAAAGTTTTCACCCTAACCCTAAATTATAAAAATAAACTTACCACGATTAAAGAACCTACTGAAGATAGGTTGGTAATTTTTTTAGAGGAGGAGAGCTATTTCCTCTTGGCTCTCAAGATTCAAATATGGCGTTTTGGGTGGCTAGAAGAAATTTTTTTATGTTTGCTCTCTGTGGGTGTAGCCACTGGCAGACCCAGAAATTTTTTAGCGGAGGTGCAATATTGACTAAGTATGAAAATTGGTTTTTTGGAATACTCATTTTCTCAAGGTAATTTTTGGCGGCTTTTATTCCTTACACATCAAATAAGTATATATTGACTTAATGAGCCATCATTTTTAGCCTAAATCGTATTTTGCACTAAAATCGATTTTTCATATTTTGATTTGGTGAAAATTTGATTTTCTAGTATTTTTATTTGAATCCAAATGGGGGGTACTTCCTTATTTACATTGTAAACTTAAGTAAATGGAGTAATATAAAAATAAATGAAAGTAAAAGGACAAAGACATTTACTTAAATGTTGAAAATGGAAATAAAGTAATCTGCACACCAGTTGAGCAAAGGGGCAATTTGAAGAACTTGGACCAGTTGAGCAAAGGGGCAATTTGAAGAACTTGGAAATAAGGTAATCTGCACACCAGTTGAGCAAAGGGGCAATTTGAAGAACTTACAATGATTTTTCCGGTGAATTTATATAGGTTTGGATTGATGTTATTATTTCCTATATGCTTTAGGAGTGGGCTAATATTTATTAGAGTAGAAATAAAGCTTATAACATTTAAACCATGTTCAATACTTTATAAATCTTCCCCTAGGCTGGAGTCCATAAGATAATCTGCACACCAGTTGAGCAAAGGGGCAATTTGAAGAACTTACAATGATTTTTCCGGTGAATTTATATAGGTTTGGATTGATGTTATTATTTCCTATATGCTTTAGGAGTGGGCTAATATTTATTAGAGTAGAAATAAAGCTTATAACATTTAAACCATGTTCAATACTTTATAAATCTTCCCCTAGGCTGGAGCCCACTCCAGCCTAAGCTTAGGTCCGCCCTTGATATCTACTAGAACATCTTCTCTTATATTGTGACAACTTGTCTACATTGGCCTTAATCTCTACCCCTGTCTATCACTCTCACATCCAACATCTGGATATCAATTTTTTAACAGACTTGACAGTAAGAGGCAAAGTGAGACACAAAACATCAGTCAAGGGGAAAAAATGGGTCACTTTAACTTTAAGGGGTTTTAGTGGAAATTGACCAATGTTTCGAAGGGCATTGTAGCACTTAAGTCTTTATATTATTGGACTCTAAATATGCAAGGATGAGTTTTCCACGTACGCTAACTACGCACATGTTCAAACACATCTGAAAATTATTATCACTTCTTCACATTCTTCTTTCATCCCAAATTGATGTTGGCGTGAGTCAATGTTCCTATTAGGAATATAATTTACATTTTATTGTAATTATCTAATTTCAGTAGAATTAGGAGATTTTGTACATATTTCCTTTTTGTACCCACTCTGTATGTACTATATATATTCCTCCTTGAGAGAAGAATAAACATATCAGTTTAAACCCTAATTATTTTGAGTTGGCATCAGAGCGGGTTCCGATCCGTCTCTACAACATCAAAACCCTAATCCTAAAAAATACCTATTTCCACTGCACCTTGCCTATACACCTAAACCTATGCCGCCAATACACCTAAGCCTGTGCCGTCTCATATCTCTTACTGTTGTCGTTGCCACCTAATCTTCTACTGCCGTTGCCATCTATCACCATGTCAGATGTCATTGAATCTTCTTTTTCTACTCTTATTGTGACGGTTCATACCGAATCATCCACCAATCTACCTATGGGATTCAAATTGAATGGATCCAACTATGAGATATGGGCTTCGATGATCGAACTCCATGCTACTACACAAGGCAAATTGGGTTACTTGACTGGTGTTGTTAATATTATGTTAACTCGCAATTGTACGGGGCAATTAGTAGTATAGCAAGACAAGTACGAGGTCGTACCCACGAAGACTGAGAAGTTAAAACTAGTTATGTACTTAGATTACCAAATTCAAGAAAGTAGGAGGTTATGTCTAAAACAGAATTTAAAACAAGAGTGGTTGTGATTGTTGAACAAAAGAAGCAAAATGAAATTGCAAACAAAAACAAGTAAACAAATGTAACAAAGAGTGGTTTTAAGAGTTGGAAAACAGATTTTGAGACTAGGGCATTCGAATCACCATAACAATTCAATTCTGGGTTATAAAGATTCAAGTAACAAGTCTAATTCAGATTCAAAGATTGATTCTACCTAAAGTATGATTAGGCCATGGTGTTTGGTCCTAACCTTGTGTTCCTAATTCCCTAATTTGATCATCTGTTGTCTAACCTAAAATTAAGCATTAGGAACACATTAAGCATAGAAGAACATTTTAAACAACCAAGTATGTATCTAATCCCTGTTGTCGAATGTCCATACATACTCTTCCATTTCATAGTTCAATTCGAATTAAAGCATGGTGTATACTCTTAATTCAAACCAAGATAGTTAACAAACAAGTTCTAATGGTGATCAATCATTCAAACAAGCATGTTAACTTATAAGCATAATGAATAAGAACATGAATCATGAATCAAACTTGAAACTCCAAACTTATAAACCCAAAATATTCATGTTAGGTTACATCGAAGCCCTAGATATGGATTTAGCTACTCATAATGGAAAAGAGACGTGAACAGAAATGAGAAAACATAATGAATACAATAAGAGTAGAAAAACCCTTTTTCTGAAGTTCTGGTGGTGTCCAAGGCTTCTCCAAGTGCTTCTCCACTTCTAATGCTTCTCCAAAAGCTTCCCCACTTCTAGAAAGATGTATGAAGAATATGGAGGTGATTTGGGATGAGTTTGAGTGAGTGGTGATGACTAAGGAAGATGAAATTCGTAGGGAAATGGAAGAAAGGTTTGCTGGAGTTGTTTTGGTGATTGTTGGAGTGTTTGGGATTGTGAGAGTGTTTGAGAATGGTTGGAGTGAATTGTGGGGTTGTGAATCCTAGGATTTGTTGTGTCTTGAATGTGGAATGGATGTGGTATCTATAGGGAGAGGGGAGTGATAAATCTGAATTCAATATGGCTAATGCATACAACACTTGAATTATAAAATCTGAAATGGTTGATGCACTTGTATTAGAAAATCTAAATTGGGTGATGCACTTGTATTAGAAAATCTTGAATTGGTTGATGCACTTCAAAAACTTGTTGTGTAGATACAGCTGCACCAAAATGGATTCAGTTGCATCCTCAACTTGTGATACTCGCAAGTGCACGAGCCGTTCGGTAGTATAGCATATGTAAGTGCGAGGTCGATCCCACAAGGATTGGTGATTGAATGATTCAATTCATTTTCCCTACACAAAACAGAAATGAAAAAGAAAGGAAATAAATAAAACAAGGAAGAAAGAAATAACTAACTCAAGCAGATAAGTTCCCAAGTTCAATTAGATTAA
>NW_018923155.1:102123-114579 GCF_002207925.1 Prunus avium | reverse complement strand
ATCCGAGCTATGTAGGTTGCTGAAACAAAGCTTGCAATATGACCTACGGAACTGGACTGGCAGGGGGCTGTAGCCAAAATGAGTTTGTCTTTAAGCTCTTCTTCTCTTCATCCAAATTAGGCCTTAACATGCATGAATTGCATGAATTATGCTCTCTTGCTCTTTTGGCCTACAAAACACACAAAGGGAGGCAAATAACTCAAAATTATAAGAAACTAAGCAAAAGAAGTAAGTAAATTGGGCATGTATATGTATGAAATTATGAGCTTAACAATGGTCAACAGCAAGAGCTCTTAGAAATAATTTTACTTGAGCATCGGAGGGTCTTAGGCTGGTTCCACACCGGTTCCATAGACCTCACGAGCTTCGCTTATCTTCTATTCAGGATCAGCATCTGAAGACAGGAAGAATCTCCATCTATCACTCAATCGATCTGCTAGATCGTCCACATCTCTTGTAAGTTACACTCATCTCTATCTGTTCAGTTTTAGTGCCAACAAGAATTGGTAAGGTAATTGGTGAGGTTGATTATTCTAAAAATCTGATTCAAAGTGATGATGAGGTACATGTTGAGCTTGTGACTGGGCCCAATGAAAAGGATGAAATGAATAAGGAGGAAGATAAACAAGCAGCTTCTTCATCCGAGTGGATCACAAAGTATGAAATTGCGAGAAAGGCAAGAAATGAGAAGGTATGTCGTGAACCTACTAATGAAGATATCTTATGTGCTCCTTTTCCTCATAGGTTGATGAGTCCCAAGGAAAATCAACATGCCAAAGAAAAATTGGAAACTTTTAGGAAGGTGCAAGTCAACATTCCTCTCTTGGATGCAATTAAGCAAATCCCAAGCGATGCAAAGTTCTTGAAGGATCTTTGTACCAAAAAGAGGAAGTTCAAGGAATACGAAACTGTTGCATTAACGGAAGAGGTTTCTGCTGTTTTGCAAAAGAAGCTTCCTCCCAAGTTGAAAGATCTAGGAAGTTTTACAATTCCATGTGTCATTGGAGATAAAATGTTTGAAAAAGCTTTACTTGATTTAGGTGTTTCCATTAATCTAATGCCTTATTCTATTTTTGAAATGCTAGAGGAAGACAAGTTGAACATTCATGTTCCAAGTACGAATCACATGTTCAATGTCATCCATTCTACTCAAATGAGAAGGCCACCGAATCCTGAATATGTGCCTCCTCCATCTAATCCACGAATTGAAGAGCGCCTAAAATTACTTTTGAAATCTACTCATGTGCGTAAAAAGAAAAGAATACGAAGGGGGTTGAGTAGATGGCAAAGAGATTTGAAGAAACTTCCTGTTCAGCACAAGGAGGCGATTGAGCCAAAACCCCCCAAGTGACCATAGTATGTTGGAAGTTCGGCAAAAGACTTTAAACTTAGCTCTTCTTGGGAGGCAACCCAAGGTGAAGAGAAGAAGTTTGTTGTCATCCTAATCGCTTCAAAAGGGAGTTTCTCTAGACTCAAACTTACTTCATTTATTTATTTATTATTTATTATTTATTTTTCTTTATGACATTGTTTAATCTTAACTCTTCATCATTCACAAACAATGTTTCATTTAAGTTTGGGAAGTGATTTGCTTCATGATTTCACAATCAGAAACTTGACTTGAATGCTTATTTCATTTCTTAACATGTGATTACAAATATAAACTTGAAAATGCATACATAAATTTTTGAATCACATGTTTCTTTTTGCATTCTGTGCCACTTGAGGCATCATGCTAATTGCCTCTATTTGCTCTTGCTTGAAGAACTTGCAGTAGCTCTACATGGTCTTCATTTCTCTTTTACAGCATTTCTACATGCTAGTTAGCACAGTAGAGCCGCTTCTGCAAGTCTGCCACCTGAGCTTTCAAGGCAGCCACCTCCTCACTCAGCGCTGCACACTCGCTAGTTATCGCATGCCCAAATTTGTAGCCGAGACTGCTTGGAGCACAGTTAAATTGTGGGACTTTTCCACTGCCACCTTGTCAGACCTCTGTGCCACATGCATATGATCTGCCGGTGTGAGTCTACTGACAGTCATGCCTTTCGGCAGTACTACTCTACACGGCACTGCCTCAGAGAAGTTTGAGGCCGAGCCATGGTGATAAGAGGAATTTGGGAAGACAGGGTTTGGAGGAGCCCTTATCTGGGCATTCAGTGGCGCAAGGTGAGTGGATGAGGATGCCATTGTGTTTCTTGATTATTTGATGTTTTTCTTTGAATTTTCAGGAAGAAATGCAGGGTACTCTTCTACTTAACCAAGACAAGGTTTAAATAGATATCTGCGAATGAGGGAGTTGACACCATTTCGAATTTCCTGAGCCTTTTGTGGTCGCGTCCAATTATAGGGGAGCATTTCTACTTTTACTTTACTTTCTTTTTCTCTCTGTTTTCTGGTGCATTGTGTTTTGCGTGTTTTTTTCTTTTTCGTTTGTCGCCTTTCCTTTATTTAAGTTTGGGAAGTGTGTTTTGTTATTTTTTCCTTTTTCTTTTTCTTTTGCAACTTTATTCTTTTATTTCCGAAACAAAAAAACAAAAAAAAACAATAATAACAACACCAATAATGCAGTATAAATCACTTCTTCACGGTGCTTGGTGTCTCGACCATAGGAGCTTTTAGTTTGGCCATCTGGATGTCTTTTTCTGGGTTTTCACACACAGCTTCTTGGGGCTCATTACTTGAGCTCCCAAAGATCGCAATCTTCGCTTCAGCACAACTTCTCTCACGATCTAGTTGCTTGCGTTTACCCGGTCGGTCTAGGGCCTCCAGCTGCTTTCGCATGTCTTGAGAGTACAACTCTACCATCTTTGATAGGTTTTTATTCTCTTCCCGCAATACTTCCAGCCAATGTCGATTCACCTCCACTATCCTTGCCGCCGCCAAACTCCGCGCCGCCGCCAATTGCCCATTCAGTACCACCACCTCATGGGACTTCGCAAGTAAGCGATGACCCACACTTGCGACTGTTGCCGTACTTTGCACGCTTAGTGCTAGGGCATCACTCACGACCCGATTGTCATCCATTGTCCCCAGCACACGTATATCTTTGGGAGACACTAAATTTCTCACCACTCCAAGGGCAACATCGTTGTCCAGGAGTATTGAGTCATTTATTATCACGGGCCCCCGTGTGGAGGCAAAGTAGGGCATCCATACTGGTGCCGCTTCTTGCCCCCATGTCTGAGTCGGGGAAGCTAGGTTGAGATCCAACGAAAATGGGTAGGAAGAGGCCATTTGATTTCTCACTTTCTTTTCTTCTTTCTTTACTCTTTTGTGTGTTTCTGCGTTTGTGTTTTTCACTCTTTCTCTGCACTTTATAGACTTAGTTTTTGCTAAACCCTAGCCACTGCGCTTCTGAGTTTTGTGCGCCCCTATAGCTTATCTCCTTCTGTCGCCGCACTCGTTCCCCAACTCCTTTCATTGAAATCCCACCTTTCAACATAGTAAAAAAAAAAGTCGTCACACTGTTCCAAGATGCCAATAATTCTGGCTTGGGACTGTGTGAGAGGCCTCTGCGCGTCGACACGTCGCTCTTTTGGCCCGTGACTTAACAGGAATCGAGACATCGGGCCCTTTGTTCGTTCTTTTCAGAAATCTCGTTCCTTGTGCTTCTGACGACGCTTCTTTGTTTTTATTTTAAAATTAATCATAATAATCCCAAAAATAACAAGAATAAAAAATAAGCGTTTGGGCTTTCGTTTGGGTTGGGTTTTCAATTGGTTTGGGCGTTCCAATGGGTTGGACTTCTTCGAAGTTTGGGTTTCAATTGCGTAGGACTGTTAGCACAACGGCCTTGCACCCATTAACACCAACCAAGGAGGTGGAGCTGTTGACATCCAACAATGTGACCAAGGTGGAGAGAGAGAGAGAGAGAGAGAGGTAGTTCAACCAAACCAACCACACTCCAAAAGGAGAAACATGTAAATTTTGGTGCTAAAACCCTGTACACATTATTCAGCTTGCTAACCTAAACCCTAATGCAAATTGTCTTGTCATGTCAAGTTCGCCAAGTCTAAGCATGTGTCTTACAGTAACAGTACTGTAAGGACTGTATGATTGACCAGTCCGTTTTCCTCAAGCTACATCATCTTTGATCTTCGGCATTAGTTTGATAATGCCAAACTCGAGCAGAATGCTTATCTTCACATATTTGTGGTTGTCCGCAGCGGGTTTTGATTCTATTCTCTTGCAAGAAAAATTAAAATGTTATAGTAACAATTGAAAATTTGATTTGAGAGAAAAAAAAAAATTAATACATTAAGATACAACATGAGAATGATCCAGGACACTATTCGACATATGAATTCTGCCCAATTTACTCATAAAGCCTTCAACGAGCATGAGCATCTTGACCAGACATCAAACATCAGCTGCCAATTTTCTGGAAAATAATCAATTTTGTGGGACTAATTTTATCGTCTTTGGGAACTTCAACCTAAACCATAGGTGAATTGCTAGTTGTTAGATGGCTCCTGAAAATGATTAATGGGCACTAAGTCCATCCACTATCTGAGTCCTCTGATTGTTCCTCCTCAATCTCTCTTATGCTCTGAACTATATCCGCCACTTTTTTTGACATGTGCTCTGTATGTTTTTCCAAATCTTTCAAAATCAAATTTAACTGTTCTTCGTATGCAGCGCAGCGTCGCTTACATTTTTGCCTCTCATTGTACAACTCGAGGGATAGTTCGCGGATTCTTTTATCCTTCTCATCCTGCAAATTACAAGAATATTAGGTCACTATGTCATTGTTTCAATTTTATGTTTAAGAAGGGTCACTACATATTGTAACAATTAAGCTGCTGAACAATGAATCCTTTTGGATGTTTACTAAACTAATGGTTAATTCAAGACGAAATCAGGCTTGGTAACCCAGATTCCTGGTAACAATTCCTACAGTTCTTCCACATTTGAAAGCATTAGGATGTCATCCAACAATTATTTTCAAATCTAATACTTCCTCTCATGTGTGTATCTCTACTCGCATTAGAGGGTGCAACATGTTCGATTGAACTTATATTGGGAGGCTTGTATACTCAAAATCTTCTGCTCTGATACCGTGACAAGTTTTGTTCGTTTACCACCAGTTCCTAAAGCTTCAACTATTTGGACATTGATGAACAATTATTTTATAATCTAAAAGAAATGCCATGATCTGTGTTTATAATATTAGGTAGTCTGTTTATTCTTCTTCAGCACAGTATTTAGTAGCAGTGAGTAAGTGGCAAATCTTCATATGTGAACATCTCATTCAGAATTATGTTGATAAAAAAATACTCCCCAACATACCTCACTTGCTAAGTGCTTTCCTGATCCCCGCCATGGAACCTTGCTGGGACTCATTAGTTTATGATTATGCTCTTTAACAAATTTTGTGACTACCCACTTTAGTCCATCTCTTAAAGCTAGCCTTATCATAGCTTGACAGCCCTCACGGGTTACTGGCGGTGGAGGAAGAACTCTGTCTTTTCTGTGTACATACTTTTTTGCACGAAAGCCTTCTTTCGAGCAAACAAAATCTTGACCAATAACCTGATTGTTTACTCGTGAGCGACGATTGTGGTGTATCCGTACAGTAAAACCAGATCGTCTGCCATATGCAACATAAAATTCTCTTGCTTCATCTCTTGAGTTGAACTCCATGCCTATGTTTGGTTCTAAAGCTTCTATGTTCATAGGTAGATCTGCTGATGGTTCTGCTATCCCTTCCTTTTCATCTAAACACAAGTCCAGGTTCTCAGAAAGCACATCTTCCATCCCTTCATTATTTTCATAGGTTTCAGCATGCATATCTAAGTCACTTTCGTCTGAATCAAATCCATGAACAGATTGGTGATCCATTACGTTCCTACAGGTAGAAAGAACAGAATTGACTTGTCAGTCTCACCCAAAATTAGGACAACCTCTTGAATCTTGAAGTAAACAATGTAGAATAAGTATTACCGATAAAATATTAGGTCAACTTCTATTACTATTGAGTTAAAAGGTCAACAGATTTTTTTAAGTTTCAAAAACTCGGTATTGTCAACATTGACCCGTCTATATGCTCCATTACCATTTCTTATAAAGAACAAAGTCTGAGGGAGATGAAAAGCACAAGAGTCAAGGACTTACAAAAGCACGGCTTAATTGAATTTAGTTACATGTTTTCACATTTCAAAGTGAACCAAAATAAATGCCAACAAACAAGCATTTATATAATAAATGGAACACAATAACACAGTAATGGCAATAGATTAGCATGTAGCAGAAGAAAACTGAGCATGTAAAGTATAAGTCACGAGGAAAAACAAACACAGCAATGTTACTTCTACAACCAAGCAGGCAAAGTTAGTAAGACCTGAAAATTACCTGGCATTGCTACAGCGAGCACAAGAAATGGCTTGCATGAGAAAATATGATATAAAGCACAACAGACATGTAAAAATTTCAAATCCAAATAGAAAAAATGTCACAAACAATAGAGCATGAAGCATCTTATTATGAATGGAAAAACCATAAGATGGATAACGTAATGAAGATTCCATAATTATATAATTAAAGTTTTGTCAAGCATCCACAAATAATGCCCATACAGGAGCTGACATGTTCTCATTTTTAGTATAAATGGAAAATTATAGTTTAATAGATTTTAATGGGAAAACAACAGGAAGCAGCAAAGCATTAGCATTATCAAGACACATTTTCAGAATCGCTGAAGTAGTTCTAATTGTCTCTGACAGTGGTGCAGTGCAGAACCATGTTAACAGAGAGAATCTATTAATAAGCGTAGGATCTACATTACAGAGGGCTGCTGATACATTGACCCCCTGTTGCCACATTATTCGGTCTAAAGGGAACTACGGTCTTTAGTTCAGGGTTTCAAGCTGCTAACTGAGTAACGTTTACGAAGAAGAGGCGTAATTAGCCAAAAAGAACCAGCAGTCACCAAATTTTGTTTAGGAAACAGTAAAGAAAATGGGTCTACATCCATAATATTTTGGGTCTACATCCAAATTTTGTTACGAAGAAGAGGCGTTGCCTACATCCATCCACCTCAACCCTTTTGTTGGATTTGATCATCCACTCATTATGAAAATGGGTCTCACAAGTTAACCTACAAACCCTTCCAATGCTAAGACAAGTCATGGTCAAACTCATTCTTACAGAATCTACAGTTAACCTTTAAACAAGCCTTGAGATTTATATGCTGCTCCAAGCCAAACTCACCTATGCTAAGGGGGTCATGATGTGTACCTAATTATGTATATTGCCGCACTTCCTATATTCGGCAAACGGGTTAACACGAACAGTAGGAAAAATGCACAGCAAAGAAAGGAAACATCACCTCTACAGCTCCAGATTCAACAAAATGAGGTAGTAAGAACCATTGAACATCCAGAATGTGACTCAATCCTTGTTCATTGTGTTAAGAGAACTAAACTCCTTATGTGCAATGGAGGATTCATAGCTAAGAGTGTTCAAATGCAACATGAATCTCTCTTCACATTCTTGGTTTTTTCTGATGGTTGGTGAAGCGGATGAAAGTAGGTTGATAAGCAAAGAGAAGGTTTACCTTTGCATGAGAGAAAGCTTAGAGAATAGTTTATAGCCCAATAATTGTTCAAGTACCATTTAGAGGACAACGTGCGTTCCAGAGGCAAGCTTCTCAAGTAAGGACAGATAAAAGAGAAGCAGTTACTTGCAAAGATACCAGGCAAGCTCAGGACTAAGGCTGTTGAACTTCAACTTTGAAGTAGTGGGGTAGATCTTACGAACGTAATTTCCAAACGAAGAATTTCAACATTTGTAAAGTACAATCAGCAAGTCTATTTCAAAAGCCATCACAGTCTAATTGCAGTCTTTACCCATAAAAAAAAATGTAGTTGCAGTTCAACAACACAATTTCAGCAGATACAGTGTTAAAGTAGTCACCCTTATAAAGATAGACAAGAATCAACCGGTGAACAGACCCCAACCGCCGTTTTCAAATTATTTTTCTTATAATAAATGTGAATGCAAAATGTATCAACAAAGTTAGAGAACATAGGATACAACTAATTAGTAATTACAATCCAATTCTTGAGACAAAATATCAAAGTAAATACACATTTTGCAAATATATATATATACAGAGTAAGGCTAAAGTAAGCAACTTAAATATAAATAATCTTGAGCCGTCATATCTCTTCCTATGGTCAAAATTAAAACACTTTAACTTACGATTGGAGTGTTCTAAGAGAATCCAGAAATGGGTTTTGCACCAAAGTTGGGAATTTGAATGAAGAAGAAACAATGAGGGAAATTTCTGCTTAAAATCAGCATCTAAACCTAGCAGACAAGTCCTTGAAGTTGTAAGATGAATACGAAAAGCATCAAGAACCACAACAATTACTTAATTGTGATTGCATTACAAAACTGAGCAAGGGAAAGTAGAGAATAAAATGACAAACTGGCTTCGATGAACTCACCAAACACCAACACCAAGGTTTGAAGAAAGTGGAAGTCTTAGATCGATCTCCCCATGGCCACTCCACGAACCCAAGTGGTTAATTTTGCAGCTTGCTGCTGAGTCCCACCGTTTCTAGGGCCCACCGGAGATGTAGAGAGAATGAACGGACACGGTGACTGAGATGAGAGATGCCGGTGGTGGAGGACTCGGAGGCAGAGGCGAAGTCAGCAACAGTTTCAGTTGGGGGGTTTACGCGAACATTGTTTTGCCTGGAAACTGAGAAGTTTCATAAAAGTAGTTTGCCTACACGCGCCACCCAAGCTCATAGAAACGATCTTTATTTATTTTTTTCATAACCTAGGCAAGGTCTAAAATATTCAACGTTTCGGAAATATCGGTAGTCCAAAAATATACAAATAAATTGGACAAAAACTAAGGAAATTGTGAGAAAAATTTGGAAACTTTTATTGAAACTTTAGTGGATATTTATGTAGTTGATTATCTATTATTTTATCACAAAAAAAATTCAATGAAATGTATTGCATTGTGGGTTTGAGTGATTTAAGTTAATTATATATTGAGCTAACAAACACGAGTTTAGACAATTTGTAATAATTAAAGAAAGAATATTAACCATGAAACCCGTTGGAAGCAGTTTGTGGTCAGGGGCAAGTTGAACCTCGAGCGAGGATTAATCTCACCCTTTGGGTGTGGGGACACCTCGTGGTATTTACCACCAAAAAAAAAAAAAATATTAAACACACCATAATCATTTATTTATAATGATTTGCTATAATATTTTACCTTTTATACATAGCATGATAAGTTACATTAGTAATTTAATACCACAATATTTTCAAATTGTGCCATTTTTGTTTTCATCTAGTGGGTATCCATGTTCCCGAGTAGGATCACGTTTATTGCCTGCACTAGAAATCTTAAACGCTCCTATATTCATTTGTCACGGAACTTAGGTGCATTTTTTTTCTATTTTTGCCAAACAATAGAAAATTTTCATTAAATACGAATAAAAAGGTTTACAATGCTTAAAAAAATAGTAGTGTTGGTTATTCAAGGGAATCTAAATAAAGTTATCCTAAAAAAAGAATTAAATAGAAAGTAAATAAAATAATAATAGGGATTTAAATAATTAAGCAATAATATGAAATTCTACTTCTCTAAAAAACATTTTGTGGAGACATTATAAATATTAAATGGTGTAGATTATAATTATGAAGTTATGTAGTGTGGTGGATAAGACACTGGAATAAGGTTAGAAATGGCATGGGTACCCCTACTGCGTGCAAGAAAATTGGCGGAGACTGATAAGTAAAAACCATTCCCCAACTCCTTCTTTTTTCCCCTCCTCACTATTGAAAAATAAAATTGGCGGAAAATTGGATTTCGCTGGAATAAGTTTTTCCCTTTTTCCCATCCACCGAAATCCAACGATTCTCAACCTATCTTATTTTGTAGGATACAATTGGATATTGAAACGGTTTCTAATTTATCTAATTTTTTGTAAGGATAATCTATGAATGTAGACTTAAAAAATAGATGGTTTGGATCATTGAAAAAACTTTATAAGGTACCCTAAAAGGTGTCCCTTAAATTTTATTTTTTTTGGAGGGATCCCTTAATAAAAGGGGACTATATATATGCAAAATTGACGATTCCATTAGATCCAATCCACCGAAATCTAGCGATTCCCAATCTCTCTTAATTTTATTGATTAAAGATTTAGGAAATCTCGATAACGATTCCATAACTCTCTTAATTCACCAATCATAGATATGTGAAACTGGCGATGCCATGGGATCTCATCCATCGTAATCTAGTGCTTCCAATGTGTATTAATTCATCGATATAAGTGAGTAAAACATAAAAAGACTAACATACTTGAACAAAAAAAGTGAGTCTCACATACCTCCACCAATCATAATTACAGTGCACACAAGTCATTGCCTTGTTACTGTTGTGCGAAAACACTTCAAGACCTTGTCGTTGATGGACTACGCAACTATCATACACAAGCTCCGCAAAAAATAAAGCACACACAAACCGAAAATTAAACACACACACAAAGAACACAAGAATTTATAGAGGTTCAGTGTTGTGCCTACGTCTTCTTGGTGATCCCCAAGAAATTCACTAGTATGAAATTACAATGAAGAACCCCATTTGATCTCTCCCAAACCCTAGCTCTCCTTTCTCTCACACTTGACTCAAACCCAATTTGATGCCTTAGCTTTCTCACATTACAATAACCTAGCGCTAAAGTGCCTGTTTATATGTCATAGGGCTTTAGTACAATTATACAAGGAATAGGAAACTTAAAGGACCCAAAAACTAGGAGAAAATTTGTCCATATTCACTAGGGATATGCGCTAGATTCTCGTGTCCCACTCGAGCGCCACTTCACAGCTAGAGCGCTTGTGTTTGCTCGAGTATGAGTTCTGCCACTCGAGCAGGTGCTCGAGCACTTGCGCGTGGAAAAAAACCTTCTCTCTGCTGCTTGAGCACCTGCAGTTTCCGCTGGAGCGCCAGAGCTCAGTCAATAAGTCTTCAACTTGTTTGACTGCCCTTTTCCTCCAATCCTTCCGCATCTTTAAGATGAGCCAACATCAACAATCTCCATCTTGGGGAGCCTTAAACACCTTGTGAAAATCATTGAGCCCTAGAACCTCTTCAAACCTCTTGAAAATAATTCTAGTAATTCCCAATAGCTCCACCTCAATCTTTAGCATGTAACCAGATTGAGCAAACTCAAACAGTGTTTGAACTTCTCAACTGTGATTGGCTTGGTCAAGCAATCCGAAGCGTTCTCATCGATATGAACCTTCTCTATTGCAATGTCCTCATCGTTCACCCAACCCCTTATCTGATGGTACCGTGTATCAATATGCTTAGACCTTTAGTGAAACACTTGATTCTTGACTAAGCATATAGCACTTTGACGGTCACTTTGTATCACCACCAAGTCTTAAGCTATCCCGAACTCTTTAGCCAATCTTGTCATCCGTAACGCTTCCTTAGAAGCCTCCGTTAAAAGCTTCGATAGTAGACAAGTCAGTAATTGATTGTAGCACCGCTCTCTAACTAATTGGTCCTCCACCACAGGTGAAAACATACCTCGTGGTAGATCTCCTCTTGTCTATGTCTCCCGCATAATCCGAATCCACATAACCCGACACATATGCCTTTCTTTGTTGTCTTTCAAACAAGATCCCAAGCTTCTTGGTGACCTTCAAATACCGGAAAATCCACTCCACAACAATCTAATTCGCACCTTTTATACCCAATTCGCAGCATATAGGTGTCCAAGCATTTGTACCACTGTCTTGGAGATTGCTTGAGCCCATACAAAGACTTCTTCAACCTACAAACTAGATTTCCTTTACTCGTTTCAACAAATCCTTGAGTTTAACTCATGTAGATGTCTTCCTCTAAATCTCCATGGAGGAATGCCGTCTTCACATCCATTTGGTCGATCTCCATATCCTATTGTGCCACTATGGAGAGCAACAATTGTATAGAAGTATGCTTCACCACCGGAGAAAAGATCTTATCATAATCAACTGCTTCCTTTTGTAAGTACCCCTTGGCCACTAGATGGGCTTTGAATCTGGTTGGCTCTTTCTCATGTATCCCTTCCTTCTTCCTAAACACCCACTTGCAGTCGATCACCTTTCGATCTTTGGGTTTTAGAACCAACTCCCAAACAGAGTTCCGGTGTAGAGATTCCATCTCATCCAAATTTCCCACTCCGAACTTTCACTCATATTTAGAGCATAGTGAACTGGGTCCGTCTCCCATCCAAACTTGTTTTCTTTTTCTTCGCAGCGAGGACCAGTTGGCGTGGACCCGGTTGGTTGTTGTCGTGACGCGACGGCGGTGTGGGATACCACGGCTGCCTCGACTTTGTTTGTTTTTTCTTTCTACTCACAGCGAGGACCAGCTAGTTTCGGCTGGCCGGTTGTCGTTATAACGTGGTGGTTGTAGCGACATCGGCATAGGCTGCTGGC